>JAZBHA010000529.1:0-13001 GCA_037464855.1 Iselma pallidipennis | reverse complement strand
TCTTTACCATTGTAATCTTAAATGTAACGACATTAGAAAAATGGTTTTACAAAGTTGACGACTTTCGATATTGTGTGTATGTCCATACTGAAAAATGTGGAAAATTCTCCACATAACACGTTCTTGTCGAATCGACTTTTCCATTCATAATTTTTAAAGCTTGCCAAGAAAAATGGTGGAATTTTAAGTGCGAAGTGTACGATAATGGGGAAAGTTTTCAGATCGAGTTTTCACGCCAAAACACCGTCAAATATCTAATAAATCACGGTGGCGGTTGAACAGGGGGTGGGAGTAATTCATTTTCGTACAGAGAACGCGTTAAACACTTAACTTCTTCCTTTGAGTAGAAATGTATAGTATAGAAAAAGTGAGTTAAGTGGAGATGCCAACAGGTCCTCTTCACAGATAGCGAGTGTGATAAGACAGCACCCCGGGCGAGACTGATATCGCCATAAAGTCATCGTTTTTATCTTGGGTCATTAATCTTGCACCAGTCGACATTTACGTTGCTCGAATCTGCGCCAGACAAGTGTATTTGCGAACTTCTTTATCACGGCAGCACGATGAGGGCGGTAACAACGCACTACACTTGGTCAGGGGCGGACTACCAACGTCAAAGCCGCAGCTGACATCCCTAGAGAATTCCTATAAATAACGAGCATACCGCACGCACTTTTCAAGAGTTGTTTTGAACATACTACGGTTTCCTTTGTTATCTAACGCCTGTCGTTATCGGTAGAGGGTGATTTTACCACAAACAACGCATTTATTTTTCTAATTTCAATTTATTATCGTTTTTTCATGAAGTCTCAATCGAAAGAAGTACAAGTAAGGCATTTCCGCTGTGTTGTCCGTTTGAAGGGGTATATTAAATTTATGATTGGATCGTAAACTATTCAAAAGGAAAATACTAGATAGATTAGAGCGTATATGATTCATATCACTGGAAATCCAGCTGACTGAAAATATTCCAAGGATAAAGGTACTAACATCCATAAAACCTTTCTGATATCTTTTCAGGCTTTAAATTTTCGGTGCCTTTAAACTACTTCGTAGATATGTAAGTTCAATCGGTTCCTTAATCCCAACGAAATAACTACAATTCACTTTGAATCTCTATACTGCTATCTCAACTGCCTCTTATCAGAACCAAACATCGGGTGTGTGTGTGTGTGTATGTATGTGTAGTTTCTCTATATATGTAATCCAATAGAAATATTTTGCATTTGAGTGCACTGCCAGAATCCAATAAACATCCTTTTTAAACAACTTATTCTATAATGTTGGCCGTACTTATAATACATATCGAATGAAATAATTTTATTTGAATAAATTCACCCGACTGTTCGACTCGTTCGTACATTTCTTTTTATATAAATCAGTCTTGAGGTAGAAGCACCCACCTTTCGAATTATTAATATTCCGATCTCGGTAAATGCTGTGCGAATGCTTTTTCTATGTAGGTCTATTCGAAAACGAGGGCAGATCTTTCGGAAAAAATCCAAGGATATTGCGATCAAATATACCGCCGCGTCTTTCGTACCGGTTGAGGAAAAATGTCAGTCTGAAATCATTAAATTGTGAATAAATTATTCCCTTCGGCTACTATCTTGCTCTCTTCTTCGGGTATACATAAGACGAGAGAGCTTTTTGCGCTAGGCAATTATCAGTCTCGTTGTTTTTTGTGTTGCATAGGGTTTTCCATCACAAAATTGATATTACCTATATTATTACTTACACGGTCCATTTATCTCATAAGATATAATATGATAGGTTTTTTTTGGGGGGGTACCTTCACTTTATTACGTACACATGAGAGATGCGAAAAATTAATTTTGTTGCAAAAAGACGTGACAACAATTTTCGGAAGAAAAACTATAGAAAGTACACGTAATTCTGAAATTTTGCTTTCTCATATGCTTTTTATGTTCTTCCGCTGTAATAACTCGACAACACTGTGGTGGTAAAAAAAAGAGACAATTTTTGTTTTGATAAGTCCCGATATTGGTAAAGACAGTCACTTGTAGAAAAAGAAATTCTATATGTGCCACGATTTTAAATTATTTCAACCTTGTGAACTGTTATTTAGGTTTTTTTGATGGGGCGGGGGCGAGGACTTTATAGGAATTTCCATTAATTCCGCAGTTCCAAACTAACTATCGATAACGAGTCCGGATAACTCATTAGTGATTATTGGTAACGGCTTACATTATCTGAGATTTATATTATCTAGCATTTCGTTGTATTACAGATAATTGTATAAGCCATTATTTATAGTCGGATTATAATGAATTCTTGAATATTAATAATATATATTCAAGTCGAATTTAAATTGAAACATTAACGCACTTACCTAAAAGAGTTCACTACTTGATTCATCCTTAAATCGAGAAGTTTTAGAGTATCGTCTCTTACACAGCAGATTAGATATTTCGCATCTGTAACAAAAATAAAAACCAAATACGTCAATAAATAACAAAAAATGGATCTAATTTTAGCACTAAAATATGTGTATATCGTAGCAATCTTCCGTTAAATCACCAATAAACATCCCAATCAAATCCACTCGCACTTAATGCAGCAAGTCCGGTTTAATGAGCAACCATTCGATTAAAATTTATGCAGCCTAGCATTGGCAACAGCAACAGACCTAGCAGGAAAACCATGGTTGTTGTTTTTGTTTCCGTTTCGGGTGTGCCCGTTCGTGAGGAAGTTAGATTTATTTTATCAGGTGACGAAATTTGCATAATTAGTCTGCATTAGCGGGAAAGAAAAAGAGACAGAGAGAGAGAGAGAACGAAACGTACAAATGCTGTAGTCGTCATTGTATCGGTAAGTAGAAATAAAAGAGACAAGATGACGACAGTAAGTCCCTACTTTAAAAACTGGCTGGGGCATTTGAGAATAAGACGCGCCTCCAAGAAGTTTTCCGGCATTAACAGAAATTTACATTTACAATTAGCCAGGCGCCCGATTTCGTGTTCAGATTGGATCACCTGGTTAATTTAGCGATTTATTTAGAGATGGGGGGGCGGCACAGTAAGACAACATTGACTTACCTCGCGTCAGATCGAGTGAAGTTACTTTGCCGTTGAGAAGGATATTGTTGGCACTGCATTCTGAGCGAGCATCCCAGAAACGAATGCTTTTGTCGAAATGACCACTGATTATAATCGATCCTGAACTGTCCACTGTGACCAGATCGTTGCAGCTGGAACCGGCGAACTTGGTTTCTATACCTAGAAAAAATAAGCCCTTATATAATAAAACAACTACGAGGGCTAATAATTTTTACAATCATAATAGACAACAATTTTATATTTTCCAATTGGCTTATATGTACTGATTGTATTTATTTTTTTCATTTGTGGCCATATCTTCGATTCTCTGCAAATTCGGTTTTGTTATACAACAGACAGAAGTTTTGATTGAATATGTATCGCATAATTTTTATTTGCTCATTGAAGTGAGATCTCACGTGCACGACGTGCAAAGCTAAAGGCAATAATAAATTTGCATCCTTTTCATCGATATCGAGAGACTACACTACGAATTCAAATTTCGCTCCTACCACATTCAATATAAGGGGAAAGCCACAATAGAGAGGTGTATATTAAAATTCGTACATCGTCTATAAGTTAAATACACAATAGGGGTGTGAATATATGTTCGACTGTATTTCGATTTGGTTGGTGGTGGTGGTGTTAATACCATGAGAGGGTGTGTGATGGTGTACAGGACGAGATAAGGTTATTTAGAGATCATGAATCAATTCACGGTAATAAATCTGATGATGGAATGCAAATTTTCGAGGAAAATCCTTTGTTGCCAAAAGATGAATTTACACAAACTAATTGTCAATATGCTAAATAGGAAGAACAAAGACAAAATTAATTCAAATAGGAAACTAAGATAACGGAAAGTTTTCCAAACACTTTCTTTTTGGAACAAATATGATATAATTAATTAAAAAATTATCAATGTAATACTAAAGCGAATCAAAAGTCTGGATGGGTAATAAATTATAAACTGCTGTCCAAAGTATTCAACATCATTAATTTCAATTCCATTTTAAAATTTTTAACACACAAAAGTATGCAGTATGCAGAATACAGATAAGTGTTGAAAAATGTCTGTTCATAATTTAATTTAAAATCAATTTGGTCGAGTTAGTGACACACCGGTGACAAGAGAATTTGTGGGCGAGACATCGATTTCTCTTTGTGAAAAGACTTTACTCCGTACTACTATTTGGATCATCATTTTCTTCTCCTTCTTCGTTTGCTTCTTCTTTCTATATATTTCTCAACATTGAATCAACCCACCACCAACACTGTCAACTTTTAATCTACATTCTATTAGAATGACAGTAGAAGAGAGAAAGACAATGAAGTGTCCCATAAATCGTTAACGGTCCTTTTACTATTCCCCCTCTAGTGATATTAAAATCGGCGGCTGGCGTCTGTTTCAGCACATTAATGAAGCATAAAAATGCAATAACCTGGAAGTGAGGCGACGCGTCGCGGCAACGTCATACTGAGACTGACAGATACCAGGTATCCATTCAAAATTGCTACAATGACACCATCACTGATAACTGATAGAATATGGCAAGTTACAACATTTAGATGGACCGCTCAGAAATAATATGCACAAATGGTGGAGGCGCCGGGAGAGAAAGCAGTCTATGTGTATTGCGTAATCGATAAACATTAGAAGTTTGTTTTTAATGTAATTTAAAAGGTGTTTTTATTTATTATTTATTTGGGGATTGTAGCATTTTTCTGAGGTTGTAGAGAAATATATCACTTAACAAAATGGAATTTTGTGATGACTTTTTTCAACATAAATATGTAAAACAATATGATATAAAATACATACGAGCGAATTCATAACAGTTACATGTTTTTATTGGAAAATAGAAATGAATTGTAGAGATTTCCATTAAATAACCAATTTTGATTGGGTGAAGTAGTCTACTTTTTGAATTAGCAGACACTGATCTATAGAAAATGGAGTTTTCACTTGAACTGTTTCCAAATTGGTCGAAAATCTATTTAAAGAACATATTTTCAATAGAGAGTTGTTAAATTATCGCCAATATAGATGTCAAGTTTCTATAAATTTCAACTTTGAAATGAATTTCTAATATATATTCGGGACAACAGCATAAAAGCACACGTGATTGATTTGAAGTTCGGTTTGTAACCAGTTATTGAAATTCGCTCAACATACTTATTACTTGAATATTTGTCATGTTTAAAATCAATAATGTCGAACGTTGAACGATGATAGCTCACTTGAAACTGTCAACATGTCCTATTTGAAAATTGGCAAATTTTCATATTGAATGTTAGATAAATTATCGTGTTAAATAAAATTAATGAATTTACCACTTACTAGTAAAGATTAATGGAAATGTTATTATTCGAAACTTACATGCTCTACTTCGTAAATCCCATATTTTTAATGTACGATCATGACTACCAGTAACTACTTTGGAAGCTTCACCTAAGAATTTGGCGGCCATCACTTTACCAGAATGTCCAGTAAGCGTATGCTGGAAAGAAGAAAACAATATTGAAAAACCATCAATAGGAAATTGGATAATCTTAAACTCCTAAAACTTTACATGCATCAACACGTTACATCTATGTATACAAAAAAATAGAGTCGATCATGATAGGAAGTTTTGTTTCAAAATAGGGCATGTTTGTTCACCGTCGATGGTTGTGATTTACAATAATACCCGACACACATTTATTTTTATTACCTTTTGTCACTATTAGTGTAACTACTAGAGGTAAATTTCTAATATCGTCCATCTCCCTACTGTACTAATGACCGGTCGACTGGTGTTAATTTTTTAAAAGAAATTGATGATAATATTTGTTTTGCAAATGGGAATATATTTTCAAAATAATTATCCATAAAATATATTTATATATTTACTAATAATAAGAACGGTAATGAAATCGTAACGAACTCAACAGGTACTGCAAATAGTTAACCATCAAAGTGGTGCAGCAAATATTAAGTTGTAATTAGTTTTGTTCGTTGTTAGATTTTTTTTCTTGTATAGAAAACTCTACAATAAATACTTTACAATATCTTGAAGCAAAATAATAAGTACGTGGGTGGTCATATTATTATATCTAAAGAACTTTGTCGGTACTGTAATTCTGATATTAAACGTTTAAATAGGTTTGTAGTAAACTTTATGACGACCGTGTTACCCAGAGCTTCAACTCATCATGAATCTAATGTTTTTTTTTTGAAAAATTATTTGTAGTTTTCTTTTCAGATTTTAATTGGTTAAGTTTATTGCCAGTTACAGATTACAGATTACTAACAACTAATGAGAACTTACAGAAAATCGGCTTTACTTTTAAGACTTGTTCGTTTTTCCAGTAACATAAAAGATTTCATAAATTTATAACCGCATCAGTTATTACCAAAAAAAATAAATAAATAAATATCTGGAGTATATTTAATTTAAACATAAAATCAACGATCGTGGCAAGCCAAATGGCGATAAACGTTAATCTTTGTTTTAACAATCGAAAAGCTGAAAGCTGGTAGGATAATAGCTATAATGTCGAAGGTTAAAACCGATATGGGAGTTAGTATGGTAGTGAATGTCTCCCTGGGGTGTTTTTATACTGTAAAGTTAAAAATTAAAAATTGTTCGAACACTCGATTAACAAAATTCGACAGCTGAATTGGAAACACCAAACAACAACAGAAAAATCAAAAAGTTGAAATATCAGAAAAAATATTATTCATTGAATCCTAACTTCCGTTCATATGAATAACGGAATCAAATCTTGATATATGATCAAATTCAACCTTCTAGACGCACCTCTTCTCTCTCTATATATTTATAATCACTAATCTAACAAATTAACAATTCTTTTAATCAATTGAAAATCACTAAGATTTGTAATTATCATCTAAAACCGATAGAGAGATGCCTGGAAGGTCCACCAGCCTAGCACATACACATAACAGACATACACACACCCCTATGACCCCTACAGGTTTTCTGTTCTTTATCAACAACCACAGTTGCAAGCCCAGCTTTAATTGTATTGAAGAATTCCACCAACGACTATGCTAATTTTAATTTATTGTTTTAATTAACTCCTACTCGTTTCGATTTATTAGTATTGCACTATTGTATTCTGATAATTGTTACTGAACAGTTATCAAAGTGAACTACGACTTTTAATGTAATAAATAATTTCGTTCACTATATACACACATATATTGAAAATGAGGAATTTATTCAGTTAGTTCGACTTGTAATTGCAAACTAATAAAATGTCATAGAATGACATTGGTTATAAATTGAAACCTCCCAGAGGGAACATGACAAGTGGTTCTATGTTTTAGTTTTCATAAATTAATAGATAGTTATGGCAAATTTATTTTATTTGCTCAACACTGTAATATTAACGAAATTAATATGCAAAAAATATTGTTTACGTTACAAGTTCCCAGTTTATGACTCAAACTATTATTAAGCCCCTCTAGTATTTATTTATCAGAAATAACTATAACCATCAACAAAATTCTGATCGTGTACCATAATTGGATAGTGAACAGTAATTTAATTTTATTTAAAAAGAACAAACTGTACGTTTAATGGGAAATCTTAGTTGTTCCGGTTCTCTTGTACGACATTCATTTTAATCTCAATGTGTGCAATATCCTTGTATTTGTTTCTCTAGTATTATACGACAGTCTCTCTAGGATACCTCTAAACATTATAGTACACGTACTACTCATTTGTTGATGTGACTGAATGGTCGCATTTCCTCGTTGCATTATTTCCTTCAGCACCATTACAATAACCCTGTCGGTATAGCTGTTCCACAAGCATGTGGCTTTTTATCTATTAAGAATACCAAAGACTGAACCACAATAGAAACTCATCACAGAGTTATTTTCGTAATCTTGAGCGTTGTCTCTTCTGTTTATTATTATTTTTTTTTAATACTTCATCTGCTTTAGAAAAAAACGAATAAAGGTGGTATTTTTGTACGAATTGGTGGAGTTTCTATGTGTTTTGTGTTATCTTAAAAATTCTTCACAAAAGAACATGTTTTATATAAGTGACAGAAAGTTGAGTTTCGTCAAAAACAATGCTTTGATTCTATTGGATTCTACATGTTCGTCTAACTGAAACTTTGAAAAAAAAAACTTCAGTTGTTTACGACAACGTCCTTACTAAAATATTAGAACTTCTTAAATTTCAGCATACAGAAAAAAAATCCATTTCTTGTGGTATATGAAAAATATGACATCAAAAATGAGAAAAGGACCCCGTAAATACAGAAACTTCCCATTTAGGAACCAGAAAAAAAACGACCTCTACATTCCACCAATAAATCTCAGTTTTTCTAATCCAACCTGCATTTTTATTCACATCAGCCGGCACCACTGCAGGAAATAACTGAATTTCTTGTGAATACCCTTTGTATAAACAATGGTCGATGTAAATGTGAGATTTAACTGTTGCAGTACGAATATAAGAGGAGGGAAACAACAAAAAAAACACAACCTTGATAATGGTAATGATGATGACGAAAAACTCCCGAAACTTCGTCGTTTCTGTTGATGACACTGCTGTCGTTGTTTGTCATGTGACATACGAGCACCCCTTGCAGGAAGCCTATTGGCGGCGACGTGTTCTGCAGGACAATGCATATTTGTCTCACTAGGACTGACTGATGATTACCCCCCTAATAGGCAAATGAACTCTATTCTAATGGTGGTGTGCAAATTGAATTTTCTAGTTGAGTAATCGTCGTCACGCCCACCGATCGCGCGACACTCTTCCGCGCCAGATCGTGTGAGTACCGTGTTTAATTAAGCGAAATCATTCTTTCTGAAATGCTCCTTCCATTTACAAATTGTAGCTGTCTTAAACTTCTTGCGAAGACTAATGCGTTCAGCACAGACAAATAAGGTAGGAATAAAATGTTGAGCTAGCTGCAAGCAGATTCAATTTAAGACACTCAGAAATTTTCTCAAATTCAAAAATACAATCACGACAATTAAGAAACAATAAATTATCGAGAAATATATAATTACATCCAATTGAATACAAGTATTTGACATGAATAGCCTACCGTATCAAGGCTAACTGGGTGGTGGTGGTAAAACAGAAAAATCCCCATCTAGTGCTACAGACAAGTCAGGCCTTTTTATCAATAAATGATTAATAAGGACCTTGAATTGGTAAATATGAAAAGATTCAATTTCAAAGTTACCACAAGTGGGTTGTGTCCGACACAAGTAATTGTTATTTGCATCAATGCAGCAATAAATAAATAAATAACAGCCTTTGATTTATTAGCTAATAACGTAATTATATCCATTATTTATCGAATAGATGCACTACTCTAGATCGACACCATATTTAACACACTTGATATATATGACAGGATAATAAGTACTTCAATTTGCATATAAGTAACACTTTTTTTTGCGAATAAACATAGATCAAAAAAATGACAATGAAAAATTGCACTTGCAACTTTTGTTGGAATCACACACCGAACGAACCGGCCTGAAAATAACACACAATAATTTGTTACTAACAAGCCACTGAAAGCACCTGCTACTAATTTTACAACTTTTATTATCTGACAATAGTGTCGGTAAAAACAAATTTAAATTTTATTGCTGATTATTTGATAAACGGCAATATATTCAAGTTTTTCATTGAAAATTAAATTAACCAAATATCATTCAATTTTCTGTGTTAATTGGCAAAAATTTATAAATAATTATAATTATATTGACTACATAAATAATTATTCATCCATATATGAATATTATAATTGACACTGTTGGCACAACTGTTCATAAACTAGGTTTTTCTTGCCATTATTATTTTATAATAATGTGTTTTTATACAAAATTACAAGGCAGTTATAAGCTGCAAATAAAAAGTGAACGGTCGTCGAAAAATCCAACTTAAGAAAAGTGACTAAATGATATTCTAATGAATTGTTATCAGGAACAAAGTACAAATTACAATATTAACACTCGTTCATCAAAAAATAGGAATTTGGCAATATCAGGTTGGAAATTTTTATAAATACTCTTCAATGTCTAGTCTGTTTCTTTCGCTCAAAGGAAACTAGTATAATAACAGTTGTAACACCTATTCTAGTAAATAATCAAATAATCCGTAAATATAGCTTCCTGAAGACGAAGTGCTAAATTATACTTGGCGTGATCATGGTCGAAAACATGAAAGGAATTAAAATTCAATTTAAAATTACATCATAACACAACCGAAATGAAATTGTTGTTGATGTATTATTGAAGTGAAATTGTTTTTGTGGTTACGGTTTCATATCTCGGTAGAAAATGAACGATTTACGTGATCGTTAGAAAATGTTGATAGGAGAGACGTACACCTTCAAGGCTTGAAAATAAACAAAAAAAAACACTCTCAAATTGATATAGTGTGAAAAGGTTCATTGATCCTGAAACGATAATTCGATAATTATTATTTAAAGAAAGAATACCTAACACACTTCTGAAAATATTTGAAATGATTGTTTAAAAGAAGTACAGTGTTCTTGGCACGCATAAAAATACTTCAATTAATTTCCATTTATCATTATTATTATTGTTGTTTAAACGATGCGCCTTTTGATTTATGAAGTTTCGCAATAAATTTTACTTCTCATCAAGTAACGATGATGATACCTGAAATATAATTACATTAACAGAGCCTAGGGGCTTAACAAAAATAATATAAAGACTATAGTGTAATAAAACTGAATGCTACGGACGTTCATCTTTTTACAGTCCTCGAACGTCCTTGCGATTGCGGGTGTTTGACCTGCAAAGCAGGAATAGAGCAGGTTCGTGTATATCCAACTTTTCATTATTATATGGTGGCGATAACTTATTATAATTTTAATAGAAATTAATTCTGGATAAGCAGATTTTTATAATAAATAGATAAAACGATCTTATCCTTCTTTTTGTTTAAGACAAGATGTTTTATTTGTTAAATCCAACATACTGGAAAATGTCTTCATTACTTCTTTAGACCTAGCGGTATTCATGACACATGTAATCCATACACAAAAACATAGACATAAAATTGTAAACCTATTATTGTGAAGTAATTTCCTTAATTTAACTGAAATGTTATGTGTAATCTATCTTTAGATTAATATTAAAAGAACTACCGAGGTAGAATATTATAATGGATGAATGTAAAGAATGTAAGGAGTGTATTCAAAATAGAGACCTCCTGTTATAACAGGTGACAATAATAGGGAATTATCAACGGATCATTACACGGACAAAACTTATAAAACATAGTAGATTGTATATTTGACACGTAAAAGAGTTTGAAACAAACCGAAGCACAAAAATATTATGCTTGTTTGCTTGTCAGTATTGTAAAATATTGCTGGAAGACATACAAACAATAAGAACAATCATTCAAGACAAACATTACTGAATATTTCTTGTACAGAGTACATCAACAATAGATACATATTTTATTTGGTAGATCTTTATTTCTACTTTTTCTGTCTGTAATCAGTAAACTTATTTAACAATTAATAATGAACTTCTTCAGGCAGCAAAAGTTTATTAATTATTTACGAGCCAGTTTTCGATTTACGACATATAACTCGACAGTAATTCTCATTTAAAATATAGATTTGGCTTCAAGGCCCCTATTTAATTCCACAGATAACAGTCAAAAAAGACAGCAATAACCTTACCGTTTCCAATGTTAATATACCTATATACAACACAAACACATCCAGATACAGATGAAATCTTTGTATAAAGACATATTTGGTGACTAATTTGTCATTAATGTGTTGGCAGTCATAATTTATGAACTGTCGCATAGAAAGCTTATCACTGGATGTGTATTTAATGTCATGTTTAACTAATGGAGACAGAAGGAAAATGGATGAATCAATGTAAAACAATCTTGGCGAGAGAGATATGATCATTATGAATTATATTCCATTTCTTAATCAAATTGTCTCACTTATGATACACACTCAGCATGGTGTCATTCAATTTATATTACATCGAAAAAGTACAGTTCCATTTGTTTTGTTAAAAATAGATGTTGTTAGATTAGATTTTATATATATAATAATAATATCTCGCATGGGTCCAACACATCATGTTGAGATGGACTCGTAATTACCTTTATATAGAAGACGATTTCTATAGATATACCACACAAACCACCCCACTCTTCTACCGCTAGAATAATGGTCCTGTAGGTGTTCTTGATATGTCCCGTAATAAAAAGAATAATTCCACTTAATTACATACAATTACGGATAACCTATTATATAACATTTACCAAGGTGGTATTTAGGACTTTACCATCAAGTTTACCCGATTATTTTACGCAATAACTTCGTCTTGCTAGATTACTTGAAGATGTTCACTTGTCTCGTCGAACAACTGTACACGTTATGTTTTTCTTATAAAAAAAAACAATATTGGAAAGGCTATCAATTGATTATTTTTTTTTATATCAAAAAAAATAACAAGTAGTCTTTTGTTCTACAGAACAAAGTTCATTGTTCCTTTCTGTTTCTTGTGTCCATATGTGCACATGTTGTTTATCTGACTGTGTGATCTACTTGGACAGCGCGGTTCACTTTGGAAATATGCCATTGTGTGCGATTGTCAACACTCACAACATTTGCCATTGTCTGACCACACAAGTTGCACCTGAGCCACTTAGATCGGTTAAGAAGGAAAAAATTATAACTGCTCTAGATCTTGTCTATAGTAGGCATTTTCTGTTTATATTTTATTCTGACCAAATGAGGCTCAATTGATAATAGACACAACAACAAACATAACGGTTCAATTTGGAATTGGACTGGAATGTAACAAAAATGTACATAATTGTCCCCTTAGGCATTATTATATATCAATTCAAATTATAACGTCTTTCTACTTTGTAAGTGCCCTTCGAA
>JAZBHA010000528.1:10967-58991 GCA_037464855.1 Iselma pallidipennis | reverse complement strand
TTTTAGTATTCGTTTATAATTTTTATGGAAACACAGCTTCCCTATCAGCAAATGTCACCGCACGCCACTGAAGGATACATAAAAAATACAGAAAAAGCAAGAAAAAAATAATTAAAAAAAACATTTTGTTTTAAACATAAATAAATATTTATGTATGTATATGGATAAAGACTATACTAAAGACTTTTCTTAAAAAATTCAACAATATTGCCCAAAATTTTTTTATTCCTTGTAACACGGACTTTTCCATCCTTACTCTTTTTTTGATAATAATTCTATAATGAATTAGTTACTACTATCATTGTAAAAATAAAAATTCATAGAAAACAATCTTAAAGTTCATAACATCACTTTTTCTTCTTCAACGGCGTCTTTGCAGCTCTCTTTGGCAGCTTTTTCTTCAGCCAGTCCAACTTCCCGTTCATATTTTTTATATAAAGCTGGATGAATTGTGGGACAATCTAAACATGTCAAAAGTTTATTTAAAGCAGTGCACCCAATCCCACTATGTACAGCACAGAACATTATAGGTACATAATATGTGTGTTGCACCCTTCAAATTAAAATAAAAATTTTTAAAAATATAGCAGACATTACTAACAATAAGTTAATAATAATTACTTATATGTTTTATATTTTTACAAATTTAAAATAAAATTATTAAAAATCACTACACAGTCACGGTAAAAACCAATTTACCAACAAATTTTCTGCACGTGGTTTACGCTTTCACAAGCTTGAAATTCAAATTCGGCCTTGTTTGGCGGTATTTAAACAACGAAACTGTTAAATTTTGCCGCTAGAGGCGCTGATGCTAAAAATACGCACCATCCCTTATAGGGATGATTATATTCTATAATATTAATTCAGATATAACTTTTTTGGTCAATATAATCGTTCTAAAATAATTTATTTCTTAAAACTTAGAAATAAACTTTTACTTCTGAATTACCATAGAACTACCTTAAATGTTAAGAAAAAATTGTATTTGCACCTCTCTCTCTCCCTCTCGCTCTTCCATGACAAGAACGCTGCCACGATGCGAGAATAAGGGCTGCTGCAGGTCGGACAGTCCGGACAGAACTAGCGACAAGATAACTGTCTAGTCTAAACGGCGAGTAACCGATCGCAACCAGATACACCAACATAACAGTACTACCAATCTAGGTAGTGATATAGTACCAACTTTCCCTATAAATTTAAATGTCAAATTTGACATTTTACTTTCGTTTTCGTCGTGTTTACGTAAATTTTATCGACGTCGACGTTAAAAACTGACGACGTGTACGATCTGTTTATAACATAACGGTGGATTCACAATTAAACAAATTGATTACGTATTTATACAACCAACGTTTTGAGGTTGAGTTGAATCTGAACGGGAACCGATACAGGTGTTTTGGAATTTAACGTTAACAGTCTAGCGGTAAGTGTTTTTTTTTTGGAAAATTTTGCGTAACACCTCCACAAGAACTCAATTTTTCATCAATTTTCTTTGAATAATAATGTTATTTTATAATAATTTAGGAAATATGGTGAAACCGGTTCGAAAGACTTCCAATAAGAATCCACCGATTTTAAGTCATGAATTCATTATTCAAAATCATGCAGATATTGTCTCGTGTATTGCTATGTTATTTGTTATTGGTTTAATGGTCCAGGTAAGTTTTTTCAATTAATTTTTCAGTTTTTCGTAAGTTTTTCAATCAACATATGTTTCAGGCAACTTCACCCATAGCCTCAGTCTTTATTGCCCTACAACATAACGTAACTGAAGCTGGTGAAATACCATTATATAGTCCTGGTGTTAAGGATTGGGCTGCTGTATTTTTCTACACATTAATCTGTATTGTTGTACACGCAATTATTCAAGAATATGCTTTAGATGTAAGTCTTGTCTCGTAGTCCCCATTTATCACAACAATTTTAAATCGTCTCTTTTTTAGAAAATTTCGAAAAAACTACATCTATCCAAATCAAAATTGGCGATTTTCTCAAACAGTGGTCAATTATCTGTATTCTATCTACTATCAACTTTATGGGGTGCTGATATTATTATAAAAGAACACTATTTTCCGGAAATTGCACGTTTATGGTCCGATTATCCAGCACCAATGCCATTCTTTTTAAAACTCTACATGATCATACAATTGGCTTATAGTTTACATGAATTACCTGAACTATATTTTCAAAGAGTCAAACGTGAAGAATATTCCAGTAAAGCGATTTCCAGTCTTGCAAGTCTCGTTTTGGTTGCAATTCCTTACTTTTTGAAGTAAAACTTTTTGGTACAATTTGCCGTAATTCTTGTATACAATTTTTGTTATTTGTTGTAGTTTCAATCGTCTTCTAGTAACGTTACTAGTTCTACATCATTTCTCTGAATTAATTCATCATGTTGCTCAAGTTATTCAAACTATTGATAAAGACGAGAAATTCACTAAAGGTAAATATTGTAAAATTATTAAAACGAATCCGGTAAATTATTAAAGGGAATAATTTGTAGTATCGCGATTGGTGTCGAATGTAATGCAAATTTTGGCTCGTATTTCGACGATTGTCCTGTCTGTTTTAACATTATGGTACGGTTTGGCTTTGAACGAACAACAAGAACTCAACATCCAGACTGGTCATTTTAATACATTGGCAATTCGATTGATTGTCTTAGCTGGAATTCTTGGATTGCAAATGTAAGTTTTCTTAATACCCAGTCTGGCTCGTTGTTATCATTTTTGGCCCACTCGACCTACGCCGAGCCTTACTCGTTGTTAGCATTTTTGGCCCAATCTACCTACCACGAGTCTGACTCGATATTGTAGGCGAAAGGGTTAAATTGTAATGATTTCTCTATTATGGATGGATTATTTTTCTAGGTATTTATCGTTTAATATGATCAGTCAAGAGATTGCACGTTCACGTGAAAATAAAGGCTATTCGATTTTACCAAAACCGAAAGCATCGAAAAAAGACAAATCAAAGAAGAATAAGAAAAGTAATGATGAATCAGATTTGCCGGAAGTCGATCAAAATACCAACAAAACTTTGAGACATAAACAGAAAGTTAAATAATTTTTTTTTTTTTTTGATCATAAACAAACAGGTAAATAAATCATTTCTAGCATTATTGCTGGAGAAAGTTGTTTCTTTATTATTTTTTGTTGTTTTTGGCAGCAGTACCGTCCTCTCTCTAATTTTTCGCTTTACAATTAGATATCAAAACAAAAAGGGTATACTGATTGGAAATAAAACTTTATATTGTTTCTTTTGTAATAGTTTGTTTTTTTATTGTATTTTCTAATTCCTGTTCACTAAATTCCATCTCAATATTTACCAGATTGTACAGAGTATTTAATTTTACCGTTTTCCACTGATGAGGAACTGGAACTGAATGCTCCATGTGGTCCTTGAGCACTGCCGGATACATGGATTCCAGTACCTTCAGTTTCACCAAAACGGGAGAATAGATTTGGTCTGAAAAACAAATAAAATAAATAATTATTGTGGTTGCGCTTGATGATTGCCATGGTTTTTCCATTAGTTGTGTGAATATTTTAACCTTCGCCGGTGATGATGCGTTCAACGGGACTTGTCGAGGTCACCATGAACAATTCCAATATTTACACAAATTATTTAGAAACTTCTCAAAATAAACAATTAACTTACCCATCATATCCGCCATGATTGCCGATATTTCCACTACCATAACCGCCACCATATCCATTACCACTAGACGAACTACTGGAACTGGAACTGGCACCGGCAAACGAATGACCTAGACCACGGCTCAGATCACGTAGATGATTGTGAAGATCGGAGAATTCAGATGGTGGTGCAAAATCTAAATTTTGATTACAATTGAATGTTTGAAACCACTAAAGGTTGATGGGATAATTACCACCATGTGGGAAATATCCACCGCCATCACCACCACTATTGGACGAAGATGAAGCTGAAGCATGTGCTGAAGCTGAAGCTGACCCACCACTACGTCTCACTCTAAATAATGGAAACATCTCAATATCTCGTTTACTGCGAAAATAGACTACATCAGATTTATGGCCGTCGTGATCAATCACGTAGTATGATCTTGGAATGTATTCACCAGGAACTGGAAAATTATATAAATTTCAATGATTTTGATACAAATTTTCCAAAAAACTATGAAAATTACATCCAAATACTGCATTGGCGCATACCAATATCGCGAAACAATATAATAAAATTGCCATTTCTTTTATAGAAATCACACAACACTACAAAACAAAACTTGAAATTCTAGTGATGATGATGTTGATGATGAGCTGATGTTTACTCAAGTTAAGTCATTGTTAAGTATAAAACTTTGTCCTCCCCACCTTATATTATAGACTTGTTGTGTTTTTTTTTCGTATTCTTCTTGGATTCACTGTACAGTTAAAAAACACTACACGTTATGCAATCCAAAATAAAATGATTGAATTGATGATTGATGATAACGTAGAAAAAAATATATGTGAATGTGATCGGGTATTCCCGACTTGAATGCAAAAAACAAGGAGCAACAATAGCAAATACGGGGAAGATGAATTATTGGATAAAAAATATGTATTAAAAAAATATAGAATGACGACTAACTATCTGCATATTTATTAACATAAATTCTAAGAAAAGAAAACAAGTTTCAAACAGGAATACAAAAGGATTTTGTTTAATTTTAATCTATTGTTGTGTTTCGATATGATCTAATATCCTTCTATTTAATTACAAGAAAAAAATCACACAATACAATGAAATTGGAGCTATTTTCTTTGATTTGCTTGTGTCTTTATTACGTACAATTATATTTCATGATAATCCAGTAATTAAATAGTAAAAATTGATAATTACTTCTAATCTGTTGTATAGAGTCTTGCTGAAATACATACGCTAAGGTGGGCGATGATGCTAAGTTTTGCACCATTTGCCTTCTTGCTTTAATAGTATTTAGCATTCACCTTGGCATATGTACGACGATCAGTCCGTTTTGTAGATTTTCTCAAATAACAGAAATAGATACAAAGGACAATGACGGGGTTAGATATAGAATTGGCTCATTTTGCAAAAAGTGGTCACACCGATGTTCATGAGGTCGAGTTATCCTGAACTGGGACTCAGCTCAACTTTGTGGCATGTACGGTTCTCAAGATACGGAAGCTCAAATTGAGATTACGCGACAAAAAATTTATAGCATCGTAACTTCTACATCCTTTGACCGATTTTGACTCAATTTGATAGAATGGTACTAGCAGCTAAGGACTACCAGAAGGTAGAGTATCACGTGATGACCGATATTTACTTATCCTTTTGTCAGTGTCGGATTAGACAGTAGGGATATGGGAAGACTTCCACCAGGGCCAATGAATTTTTGGGGACCAGATAGCATTTGAGGAGCCACCGATAATCTTTTAAGGTTTTTTTTTTGATTATCAGCTGAAGAGATACCTTATTTTCTTGTAAATTGCCCCGGAGCCAAGGTAAGCCAGCCCGGCGCTGCTTTTTGTATCACTGAAGACTTCAGAGTCTCTACTACACATGTTAAAGCCAGGCCAAGTTTCAGGTTCGTAGATGATAGGCAGAAAAAAGTTATGAACGACCTCGCTTTCTGGTAGCCCTTGGCAAGTAGTACCTTTGTACCAAATTGGGTCGAAATCAGTCAAAGGACGCAGAAGTTACAGGGCTTTAAAATTTTTATTGAGTAGTCTCACTTTGGGCGTCTATATATGTGTATATCTCGAGAACCGAACATCCACAAAGTTGAGCTAAATCCCCATGAACATTTTCCGCATACTCATTTCCAGTGTGACCGCTTTTTCCAAAATGAGCCGTTGTCCTTTATTACAAAGAAGCAATTGTCTGCACCTTCATAATTGACCGGGCTGTCCGCACGCTGCGGCAGTTACAGGAGTGATTGTTACGGTCCTGTGTATCCTTTCAGCATCCGGTTATTTTTGATGCTTCAACTTATCTATCCAGTCAGCAGTCTTGAAAAATTTACAAAATCACTTGGAGACTACTTTTAGAAGCCGATGTGGCACTCGCTAGCAATTCACAAAATAACTCGGTAACGCAAGTGTAGATCAGGGGGCATGAAGACTGTGAGGAAAATATGACCTGACAAGTTGACATGATGTTCAGAAACTGTAGTACCCTAGACCTTGTCTCCTGCTGCCGCTCGATGTCTTGTATTCACTGATAAATGAACCCAGCTCTACATGCTAGCTGCAAGCTTTCGAAGCTGGTGATACCAGTGCCATCCCAACACATTACAAAAACAATTTTGGAATATTTCAGTGGACTTTCTGCACATTGTGGACTATCGAAGCACTGTTAGGGTTTCTAAATTCCCAAAATTTTTCTATCTTCAGGAATAGGGAACGGGCAATTGCATTGGCCAAGAATATTGGCTGACTCTGAGAATCAGGCATTGTCGACCTTCAGCAGGATGTCCAATAGCCCTACTGAAGCCTACGGAGTGTAGAGGGGCAAATTCTGCTCCACTCTTCTTTGCAATCTATAATTCAGACTATTTAACTGTGACGATCAGAGGACAATCCCGGGAATACACAGAGAAGCGGCCAATTTGGGAAGTGGTCAAACGGGTAAATCGAGATATACGTGCTCTCAAAGGGGATTACACTATAAAAATTTTGAAGTCCCGTAACTTATACGTCCTTTGACCGATTTTGACCCAATTTGGTAAAAACGTACTACTAGCCAGGGGCTACCAGAAGGCGGAGTATCACGTGATTTGATCTATATTTACTTGCCCTTTTGAAATCCTTTAAAACTTCAAAGTCCCATATGACTTATTTGTTGTTTCTGGTTTTCATACAATAACCATCATAAACAGGACTAATCAAATAAACGACTCTAATGCAATAATTAACATTAATATATTTCTAATATTATTATTATTATAGTATATTACATTGAAAAACATCCTACGTACAATTTCTACAGCAAAAAGTTGATTTCTATCATTTGTTGATTTTTCAAAGAATTATGTACAAATTAAAAAATTTATTATTAAGTTTATACCAGAAAAATATCACATTTGTTTTTTTCGCTTAAAATCTTAGGGTTTCATTTAAAAAAGTTTTAATTGCACTTTTACAATATACATATATAGGTATATATAAATATATATCAACTATAGAAATGTAAATGTACATAATTCTATGAAAATCTTCTCTTTTTGTTTAAATAAAAAAAGTAATAATTATTAAAAAGAAATGCAATAATTATGAACCTGCAAATATACACCCTGTTAGTGTTCCAGAAATTTGTTCTCTACTATAAGCACACAAAAATTTTCTTTTTTTAGTAAATTATTAAGGACAACCGAAAAAAAACCTAGTATTATGTATTGTACAGAATCATAAAAAACCTGTTTTAATAATAACAAACAAAAAAAAATAATAAAACCAACCATTTTAATCACAATCTAAGTTTGTACCATGATCAGTCATTATTATATAATTTGAGGCATTATTAGTACCATTCATATATCATATTAAATCTATAATTCTGTACTAAATACATTTGTTTTTGTTTTTTTGTTGTTATTATTACAAATTTCCTAGTATTATAATATTTTACTATACAAAAAACCTTTGAATAATAATTAAAAAAAAAAAATTGGACCACTTATTCAGATATAAATTGAATCTAGAAAACTCTCAAAAATATTGAATATAAAAGCAAAAAGAAAATAAATATACATGCCAAGCCATTTCCAAATTAAAAAAAAAAATAATAATAATAATAATAATTACAACGAAATTGTATAGAAAAAAATCAATAAACACGAAAAATAATCCCATAAAAAACATGTATCCTCACATCGAGCTTCTCGTTTCCTGTTCGTTAAACATTTGTAAATAAATTGATTAACGATAGATGAAAATTATTACAATAACTATATTATTACAACGAACCTTTTTTGGTAAACTATTTAGAAAAATACATCTTGTTTGACAAACTTACAAAGCATTATTTACAATTAATTATAAAAAAACAGAAATATACAAATTGTACAAAGAAACAAAAATTATGAAACACACAAAAATATAAACCTTGGACGATTTAGATTATTTGTACTTTGAATGAGTCAAACTATAAGCATGTCAGTAATTTGTTTTTCTCAATATTTTCTTTTTTTTTGTATAAAAAGTCAGTCATATTACCACTATTATCTACACATGACTTTAAAGCTTTCACAAAATTGTTGAAAAATAATAGATTTAGAAAATTTTCCGAACGAAATTCATTATTCTCAATTTACAAAAAAAAACATTCAGGGTATTGAAAATAATGTATTTTGGGAGAAAATTCTTGAATCACTAATGATTGTGTTGAAAAAGGGAGAAAAATGGCATTATAACATCTGTCATGACAGATTATCACAGCAATCAACTTAAAAATACAACATACACACAAACAAACAAAAAAAAGAGGAAAGGAATAATACCTTTGAAAACTGCTTATAGTTTGCACTAACAATAAGATACTTATATAAGAAAAAAAAATCATTAAAAACATGATACCTTTTGGAGATGATGACAATAACAAAAACACAAAAGACGGACGACAATGAGGCATCCAAATTACTGTTAATAATATTAGTTGATGATGTAGTTATGTATATAATGATCATCTAGCATTAATCATGCGATTTGAACAACGATCTAAACTCGACAAACATTTTTATAATTGGGTCGATTATAATTCAAACTTTTATAAAATGGTGGATTCATAGGGAATGGGGGACCATCACATCTATACATTTGACGATTTGGATTGAAATTATAATTCATCTGAAACGGAAAATATATATTTAATAATAATAATAATGATAAAGATAAATAAAACAATCTTACATCTCTAGAATTTTTTACTCTTATCGATGAAAAAATCATAGGTTGTGTACGATATTTATTGGGGAAATCCAATGAATATCGATTTGATTGAAACGGTTTTTGTACTTGTCGTTTATATTTATCTTGTAATGGTGTTGATGGTGGTGTATTTGTCGGTGATGAATTTTCAGATGATGATGAGGAAGAGTAACTTTCGGATGATGATGAGAAAGTCGCTAGAGTACAATACGAACCTTCTGATTCGCCAAGCCTATTTACATTAGAAATAAATAATAAAAATATTATAATCAATCCTTACTACTTAATCAACAAAAATAAAAAAAAACATACCTATAGCATACTTCATTGGGATCCACCCAAACTGTTAGTTCTGGTGGTAAACGTAAATCACCATAGGAACGACCACATTTATTTGCAGCACGCGCTAATGTTAAATCTACAGGACTAACCCCGTTCACACGGATACAACGGTATGCTTGACCTTTAGTGGGCAATTCCGGGAACCAATGCTTCTCAAATCTGGAATAAAAACCAACAAATAATAATAATACTACTGGTAACAAGTAACTGATATTATAATAGATAATTTCCGATTAGCTGTAAAATTAGGTTTTCTTTTTTGTTTTGAAAAAAAAAACCAAAAAGGGGAAAAATTGAGAATAAACATTCATTTTACATTGAAATTAACCTCAGGCCGGTTATTTTAATTAGATGTCCTTGTCCTGTTCTCAATACAAATTATCAAAAAATTAAGTTCGATGACCATACAATAGAGAAACGTAATATATTATTCCTCATACTAAAATTATACGGTTTTGTTATTTAAATTAAGTTATTGTTTAATAGATATTTATACGGAAAACCCAACAATTTTCCATATATGTATAATTACAACGATCGAATTTTAATAATTACAAAAATTAATAATAATAATAATAATAGTTGTAATTGTTTTTAATTGGATATACAAGTTTCAATAATTGTTACATAGTTATCATTTTTGATCTTTAGGTCCTGAGGTCATCGATTAACGCAATAATATATGTTTTTTTTTCTATTTTAAATTACATATTTTTATTATTTATTTATAAATATGCTTTCGTATGTACACAAAAGCAAATTAGTATAAAAAAAGTATTGATGAATCAAATCGATGTCAGCATATAAATTAAAGAAAAAGTCTATTAACAATCGTCTGTATGTTGGTTGTTAATAAATAAAATACAATGAAAATTTCACTGCTAAAATGTTATGTCAATTCATAGTCATGTACGGTTTTTGAAGAGACACAACAGGAAATTATTTCTTTGTATTATATAGAAATTTCAAAATTATAATCCAACATCTTTTAAATATTAATTAGAAATAAAGCAATAAAGAAATGAACGTAAATTACTAATAACTAAAGTCAATTAATGAAATCCTCGGTAATGAAATATATATTTGGAATTAGGAACAATTACGTGTCCTACCATCGTATGTATCCGAATGTCCCCATCAAGACACAGACTTCTTTCGGATACATATACGGTAGAATGTTTGTTTTAAACTTCAAATCAATTATTTGATATTTAACGGTCCTTTAATACTGTATTTATTTAAGCAATATGTTTGTAATAATCGTATGATTACACCGTTAATTTTATGTAACAAATCTTGTACAACATTCACTTCCCAAATGGAAATGTGCGTGTCATCATAACAACCACAACAACAACAAAAAATAATATTAATTATCTACTGTCGTCTTGTATCTTAACTGTTAATTAAATGAGAAATAATTGTCAGATATTGCAACAATTTAATTTTTCAATTAACTCAAGATTTTTTCGTATTCTTATCAATGTTTAACCCTATTATTTATTTGTTCTTAATTAAAAAAAGAAACATATTTAAACAGTAAATATTACTGCAATAGCAAAATTATTGATGTAATGTTACATCATATTTCGTTCAAAAAACAAATCAAACAATTACAAATTTTCAATAACACTAAATATAGCAGACGACATGGTTGGTTGGTAAATTCTTGAAAATTTTTCGATAATAAAACAATCCGATAAATAACAATTATAGACAAAAGAATTTCAAAAACTAATCAGGAAATAGAAGGTCAAAAATCTACAAACTTGACATAAAAATTTTCAATGAAAATTTATAAGGAAAAGACACAAATAAAATAAATTTTCTTTTCGATTTTCCTTTTTGTTACACCTATGAATCAAAATAAATATAACACAAAAAAAATTAAACAAAAGATAATTCTATAGATTATAATTTTTATGTTTTGATTAATGAAAAATCGTTATATTTCTACTTTAGAAAAAAAATACTTTGTTTACTACATCTTTTCATAACAAGTATTATTATTTGTCTTATCTTTGCGGCATAACTGTGTATATCCGTTTACGATTTTCTAAGGAAAAAATAATTGTTTAACAACATGATAACTATTTTTATATAATTATCAATTTAATTGTTAAGATTCCGAAATATTTTTTTTTCGTTTGGTAATTTTCTGATATAATTACAATTTTATTATGGACGAATTTCATAATCAATTTTAAAGTACATAGTTTTAACTTGGTAAAGTCCATTCAATGTTAAAAAGACCAGATAAGGCATACTTCGAGACAAACAAGTGGGTATACAACATTTAGACTAATAATGGGCCAGGTTTCATAATCAATTTTAAGTCAACTTTAACTTGTACAGTCACATTATAAGTCCATAAGCTCTGCCCAAATGATTGTTTGTCTCAAAACATGCCTTTATCTGATCTATCTATTTTTCAGTTGCACTGAACTTACAATGTAACTATATAAGTCAAAGTGACTTTAAAGTTGATGATAAAACTGGCCCTATAAGCAACAATTTGAAAACAGACGGGGCCAGTTTCATACTCAACTCTAAAAAAACTTTAATTTGTAAAGCGACAAGTGAATAATCCGGACTAAGTACATTTTGAACATGCAATGAACTGGCCCAAGTTTTATTTATTTTAGAAATTTTCGTCAATTACTCATTTCATAAGTGACAAAAGTCACTTGTTACTAATGAATTGTGAAATTCTATATTCTGTAAAGCGGTTATTAACCACATAGTTTATTTTCGTTGTTGGAAAATTGGCAATTGCTTCAATTTAATACAAAGCGTCGCAATTGTCTGTTCCCATTTGTTGACTCTAACTACCCTTTATAAAATATTCACTTTTAGGAATTTCCTGTTTCAACAGTAAACACAATTGGCAGACGTTTTAGGTAGTTATTATTATGATTATTGTTTTATATTGATATAGAATTCAGAACGAAAGGTAGGAGATTAATTGTTGAAACTTAAAAAAAATCTGTTTGTTCTACAAAAACAAGAAACTTATATAACATTTGATTCATGACTAAATAACAGACAAGTTTTTATTGCAAATTACGGAAATTTGGTAGTGTGTGTGTGTACAAAATTACGTCATTCTACTTATAATTTCAACCTTCTCTTTTGTCGTCTTAAAAATTTGTTGGTTTCTCTATAATTAATAAAATAATAAAAATGGAGGAAATTTACCTTTCCATGAGAAGTTCGGTGAGATATTGTTTGAAATTCTCCAATTGATCCTGTGGAAATTTGTCACTTCTCTCAATAAATTTCGTAAAAAACGTAACAGCAGCTAATATTTCTTCCTTCATTATAATCAACAAAAAAAAGTCTATTCTTCGTTCGTTATTATTTATTTCTATTCGTTCAAAATAATAATCACTCTTCACATCGGAAATATGAAACGAAAAATTGATGAGAATAATAAAATCACCAAAGGTTATCTGGAAACAGACAAAAAAAAAACACTTTTAGAAATGCTATACAATAACAATAAAATACGCAGTTATTACTTTATTACACACACACACAAAAAAAGTAAACTATTTAATGAATATGAGGAGAGTCAAGATAAACAGATACTTTCCATTTGGATTAGATTACAACGAGAATATGATAACCCCCCGATTGATTACAGATAATGTTTAAAAATAATAATAACAATTGTTACTTACATATGATTTGGAAATCGTCTCATATATCACACGATTATTATTTTTTTGTTTGTTTTGTTTTGTTCTAAGTGCAATTTATTTTTATGCAATTTAATTTATCACACACACAATTATAATTAATTAATTAATTATTAATTTTAAGGTTATAATTTGACATAATGAAGGGGGCAATTGTTTGCCGCTCGTTCGTTTGTTTTCTAGTCGTCACCAACTTGATAATAACGAATAACAATAGAAATACACGACTTTATGTATATAAATATTTTTTTTTTGTTATATAGGCATGTATATAAATAATTTGAATAGTATTATGTATTTGAAATGTATCAGCAATTATTTGAAAATTGTTTGCAAACACAAAGAACTTGCCCTAATTGTCCATGTACAATTAGAACAACAAGATATGAATCGTAGTTGACTGGATGGAAACAATAACGAATCGGATTATTTAAAACAAAAGAGAGAGAAAATGACATATATTTCTAGAATTCGATTATCGATAAACAATTAACCAACAAAATGATCGAAAAAACATCGAATGATGTGTAGGTATACGTGCTAGTAACAACGTAAATTGGTAAATATACGGGACAATGAATTTCCAATAATAATAATACACACACATATGTATGTACTACGTTGTCTGACATATTTGTTAGAAATTCAGTGATTTCGTATTGGATTTTTCGGTTAAAAATTACTTTAAATACTCACCTTGTATGTTTTAATTTGTTGACGAATATTGTTGATAATGAAATAAACATGGAAATTGTAATTTTGAACTATTTTTTTTCTTTCAACTAGGAAAACAAAAACCGTAACACCAACGTACGAACTCAATCCACAAATGACGACAAACAATCGGATATGAGTCATAAAACAAAAGCACAAGTCAGATAGACAGCCAGCTGGATCATATGTTTCCGAATGGCGCGCAATTTAAATTTACTCTTAATAACAACAACAATAACGATGGTATATTAAACAGTTTATAAACTAAATATTTGGTAGTATCTGAGAAATGTCATGAATATAGAATATTTATTCAAATTCCGGATAATTATGTGGCGATTTTCATAGAAAAATAAGCAGATCCGGATTGTTATTGAAATGTACCCCTGAAATTTAATAATAATCGTCGACCTTAAATAATGACCTTCCATTTATATATAATTAGAACTATAAAACGGATTCCGATTTCAAAGATCTTTATTGTAAAAACAAAATCTTGTTCCAAAAAATACAGATTGTTGATATAAAAGATAGTAAAATTGTCACTGTAGCGCCTGAATTAACAAAAAAATGCAACCACGAATTCATCTCTTGAAGTGGAGCTTTGCAAAGAGCGAGTATACCGTGTTGCCTATAATGCAATTTTTTTAGTCTCTTCAACTCAAAATTCCCCAAAAAACTAAAAGGAAGTTCGAAACATCTTTTAATTTGCTCTATTAAGGCCAGAATCCTTGCTCAAAAATGCTGAAATTTCGAAATTCAAATTTCTCAAAATTGGTTTACTTTTGGATCTTCTAATAGGTTATTTGAACTACAGTTTCATTAGTACGATTGATTCCTATATCGACCGTTCTTTCAAATGCACGCGTTCTGTTTAGTGTCATATTTGAATAATTTTTTGCCTTTTGTGAAAATCTTTTTTTTTGTTATAGAAAATCACTGGAATATTCCAGGACTTTTGTGTAGTCCGGTCCTGAACATTTTTGAAGAAGGAATCTGGAAATAAATAAATGACGGTAGTGATTACGAAGTATTTTATAATGACTGATGATGGCACTGTCACGGAAAGAACAGAAATCGTTTCTTCCATAACACGGGAAAACTGTAACGAAACTCACATTTTACGCCCACTATACCCGCTTTTATCACTGATCAAGAACTTTCAGCGCCCTGTTTAAAACTTACTCTTGCACCTTGTTCAAAAACTACTCTTGCTCCTTGTTCAGCATTTACTTTTGCGCCCTCCCGCCAAAAAAAACACGAAGGCAATTTCAAGTACTGGAAACGATAAATGGAAAAACTAGGTTATTCTAAAAATTTTGCTCCCCTAATATTACAGCGCCCTGAGCGGTCGTACAACTCGATCGTACCTTGAGCCGGCACTGCTCTTTAATTTGATGCAATCAGTGGGAAAACCTTCTAAATTTGAGAGATTTATTTGAATTTTAATAAATTTACCCGGCGCCTCCACCATTTTGATTTTCATTTTTCGTTAATAACGAGAGTAATAATTAAGTTAACGAAATGTAATTTTTACTGAGATGAAGTAGAGAAGCTTCTCTTCAATTTGGTGTAATTGGCGGGAAAATCCTTTGAGTTTTGAGAGATTTATTTGGATTTTAATAAATTTACCCGGCGCCTCCACCATTTTGATTTTAGTTTTTTCGTTAATAATTAATGAGAGTAATAATCAAGATACCGAAATACAATTTTTACTGATTGTGAGATAAAATAGAGAACTTTCTCTTCAATTTGGTGTAATTGGCGCGAAAATCCTCTAAATTTTGAAAGATTTATTTGAATTTTAGTGAATGCAAAAACTAGGTTATTCTAAAAATTTTGCGCCCCTAATATTACAGCGCCCTGAGCGATCGCACAACTCGATCGTACCTTGAGCCGGTCTTGTCACTGATAGCCAAATTACTTTGTAGTAGGTCTTAACAAAAGATAGTTTGTTTAGTGCAGCAGCATCAGTAAACAATTTTAATTTACGGAATAATTTCACCACATATGAGCATGTCAGACACGGAGCAGCTCCGGTCAGACAGTTATTATGGACTTGTGTAATGTTGCGCTCATCAGCACGTATGAGGTGCGGACAGACACGTCCCATTACAGACATGCATTCTTGACAAGAATGTTTTGTCGGTGTCGGTACTTGTCTGACATGCTCCTATGTGGTGAAATTAGATCTTTAAGCATTCCCCACACCAATGCGATTTTTCGTTGTCGCAGTGGCAATGACAACTTTCTTCCATAGGCTGTAAATGGGAGAAAGTTGTTGTTGCCGCTGCAACAACGGAAACTCGCATTGGTGTGGGGAATACTTTACTAAGGTCTATCATCTCAAAAAACTATCTTCTTTCAGAACAAACTCTTTTGCAGTTTTCTAAGACTTGTATGAAGTATACAGAAACTAGCGCAGGGCCGGCGAAACACGGTAAGTGAGGTGGTAAGCAAGGCAGAGGGGGCGGGGCACCCACGTTTAGGGCGCCAGCATACGAGGGGTGTCTAAAAACAAAGTAAATATACACTGCGACCGTTTCTAAAGATAGCATAAGAAGACTTTACGATTAGTGCCGGGCCTGGACTTGCACAAAAGTAAAGGACCATACCCGAGAGCTTCTCGCTTTTCCTTGGGATTTACGAGTATACGTGTCGATAGCCTGTTTGGTCGTTTACCCAAACAATCCGTGCACCACAGATAGAGCTTGTGTATAACAATCTATCTAATCCTTTTAAGACAGGATGATCTGTCCACCTTTCACCAGTTACTGTTTATGTTGCAGTAACTGATAAAATCTCTTTTACCAGGAAGAAGAAACATTCAAAGGAATAATAAGTTAGAGGAGCAACGATAAACATGGGAACAATATAGAACAATAAAGTGTTGTGTGAACCGGAAAAAGTACTATATGGACTTACAAAAAGAAGTGATAAGAAACAAACAAATTGATAAAACGTACACTTAAGGGATACACAAAATAATACGAATAATTTGATTTAATTATATTATCATCTTTATATTGTTTATTCTTTCTAAAATGTAGAAAATACAAAACTATATGTTATCGTTTTTTTATATAACAAGTATTTACGTTATAGAAGACTCATATGGGGTTTTGTAAAGATAATAAAAGAATGTCCAAGTTATAAGTGTACTTTAGGGTGATCTCAAGGGAACGATTAACGAAACGAAAGATTGTGTGCATTCACACGACTGTAATAACATCCTTACCTTTGTTTCTTCTTGCTTTCTTTGATTTCATCAATTCTTATCAACTTTTATTTATAAAATACAAACTCTAAAGCATTTAATTAACTAGAATTTATTTTATCACATTTGTCAAGAGAGACTTGATTGTTTAAAAATTATCGAGGCGGAAAAAGTAAAAATATAGGTACACGAATAAGGTGGAGCGCACATTGAGACGCAGCTGAAGCAAGGCAGGTTTTTGTGTGTTTTATATAAAATGACGGATCATCGCATATTGCAACGCAGGGTGAAACAGCACCTACGCGACCGGTACTTGAGAGACAGTTTTTGTGTAGCCAGCATCGTATTTTCTCCTCACAATCAGAAGATAACTATTTTATTCTGCTCATTATGGTCAAGATGAGTTGTGGTTTGTCAGTGATGAATATATCCAGAACTAGCCCATCAAAATCAAGCACTGTGTTCGTATGTTTATTAATTGACATTGTTAGGAAACAACACTGCGTTGCAATATACGTTCGCTGCTGTGCGCTGGCTTGACTCGCACTGTCCAGCTCTGCGTCTACGTCCCAATGTGCGCTCAGTCTAAGGAAAAACTTTTAAATTACTAGCTAGAGTTAAAAATTTAAGATTTTTGTTTTGCTTTTTTTTAGTGTAATTTATGTTTATTGTCTTTGTGTTTAAAAAATAATTTAATTGGAGACATTTATACGTTTATGTTTTATTTAATATATTCAAATATATAGAGATATATATATAGAGATAATACACAGTTTTATTTATTTATTTTTTAACATTCATTTTCGGTATTTTTTGTATGTTTCTTCTCTTGTTTCTATATTATTGACTGGTTTAAATTATATAAATTTTATTGCAAATATTATCTACATTCGTGTTTTTCTTTTGTATTATTTTTAACGAAATATTTTTAAAATTGGAAAAAGGAATATGCAACAAATAAATCTACATAAAAACATTGTAACAGGTGATTGGAGTATTTTCATTTAGAGCAGGCAGTGCTTAGATTAGATCAGAAACGCTCCACGTTAAATGAACATAATCACCTGTTATAGGGGCTGTTCATACAAGGCATGTTTAATGATCATTAGCGCCCACACAGCGTATTTGATATCCTTGTCTGTCCTATGTCACAGCGATAAGTTGATACTGTCGACATGTGATTCGTCATTTGCTTAATGATCATTAACATGCCGTGTATGAACAGCCCCTAATTATCCTGGTAACAAGCTAAATAACAATTAATCAACAGAATTTATTAATTAACAAGGAACTTAATTAATTAATTAATCAATTAATTAATTAGGAAATTGTAGTTCTAAATAATGGAACACTTTTGTTCACAGTAATCCAAATGTGCACGAATTAATAACGGAGGATATCTCTTTATTATTATTATTATTATTTTTGTACAACTTTTATTTATTAGATAGTCGTAATAAAATCGAATTCTTCTTAAATTATTTTAAATACTTTTGATTTGTAAAACTTTGGTGAGCATTTTGATTCATAAGAAACGTTTATTTGATATTTTCTTTATTTTTTTCGAAAAAAACACAAAATTTCGTTGAGCTCTTTATTTGAATAAAAATTTTCTTACGACCATCTTTGACATTATTATTTTTATTATTATTATTATTTAATTCAATTTACAGCGTGAAAACATCAACAATAACAGCAACAACATTTCAGCAACAACAATATAAACAAATAAAAGTTATATAGATCGGATTCGACACACAAAAAACGGCACAAATAATTAATAATAACACATTCGAAAACTGATGATCTATATAACTTCTAAAATTTTTACTTTAGGAGGTCTCCACACGGAGCGTATAGCGTATTGGCGTCGAGGAATAATAAACAATAATGACACTGTTTTTTTTTTGTTTATGTACATTTTTCTCGGGTATAATACAGATTGAAGTGGAACAGATGTATTAGAAAGCAGTCGTTAGGAAAGAAATAATAGAGTCGGTTCTGTTCTATTCTGGCTAATTTGTAAGTGAGTTAAATAACTAAACATTCTCTATTTCTTTCCTAACGACTGCTTTCTAATATATCTGCTTCACTTCAATCTGTGTTATACCCGAGAAAATGCACATAAACAATACAACCTGTGTCATGTTTGTTTATTATTCGTCTACGCAAATACGCTATACGCTCCGTTTGGAGAGGTCCTTATACTTTTTTTTAACAGGTTTTCTTCCAAAAAAGATGTGTTTTTGTCGAATTATGCCTAACTATCTACAATATAATCATTATAATAATATTTCTCTTTAGTTTCATTATTTTCATGTATTTATTCTTTATCAATAAATATTTCAGTCTATTTTCTAAATTTGACGAGTAGTCTTCTTTGAGTTTATAAATTTATAATATACCTATTTTTTTCTCAATTGATTAATTTTTTTTTTAATTTGATCTGATACTAGTCCACTGATACTATTTAACAAATGCACCACAATCATAAGAGTTTATTATTTATTTTCAGGCAATAATGATAGTTAATAGCCGTCGATTTTTGGTACAACGAACGATTACTGAACAATAAGACAACAAAAAAAAAGAATTTAATACAGCAAGATAGTAGTTTCTTCTTATTTTTATTATATATCTATATATTTTAAATATATGATTTTTTTTTGCTTTTATTACTCATCTTTATGTATTTTTATTTTAATATTTGGTGTTGTTTATGTCGATTTTCTGATTTGATCACAGTACAGTTTCCATTTCTGCTATTTCTGTTCTCTGACTGAAACATAGAAGAGAAAAAAACTGTCATGCATAAATTACAAGTGAAGTAATTCATTAAAATAGTACAGTAGAGCATCGATTATCCGAAAGTCAGTTATTGGTGTACGACAAGTCTTTCTTAGGCCCGGCGCATATTGGCACACAGGGCAGCACAGAGCAGGGCAGTGTAGGGACAGTTCTGTTCAAAAAGTACTGAACTGAACTGCCCTACACTGCGCGGCAATATGCGATGCTTCATTAACTTACATGGAATACAAAAAACTGAACTACACTGCCCTGCTCTGCTCTGTGTCAATATGCGCTGGCCCTTAATGCTTGTTTCAAGGCTCTCTGTCGTGTCGTCCAAAATTCGACGACAACCAATCAGAAGCCAGAAATTCCTTCGGACGACTGGAGTTTCTGGCTTCCGATTGGTTGTCGTCGAATTTTGGACGATACAACAGGAAGCCTTGAAACCAGCATGAAGCATTCCTCACACCGCTGCGATTTTCCGTTGTCGCAGCGGTGTGGGGAATGCTTAAGGGTGCGGCGAGCGCGATGTAAAATTTCGCCGTAGCGCCTGCATTAAAAAAACTGCAAGCAGCACGAATTCATTTCGTGTAGCGCAGAACGAGTAGGTATACCGTATTGCCTATAATGCAATTTTCAAAATTTTCAGTGGGTGACCTAACTCCAATTTCATTGCTCGATCAATTGGTACAACAATTTTTTAAATCAGACCATTCTAAAGACCACAATCCTTGCCTTCGGCTCTCCGGAACAGGTCTGACATTAATTATTCCGGATGAACGATACCTATATTTCATTTCAACCCATCCAGATACTGATCATCGTTCTTAAATACCTACATACAGTAACCATAATTGGATGAATTTGAGTACTTTTTAATATTTTAAAACGTTTCTCTGGATCGATAATATAAACCAACCGCGTATCATAAATTCGTAAAAGGCTTAACATCAATCTCTTATCATATTTGATTAAAAATTATGGAAAGTTTAAGATGATAATTCTTAACTAAATTTGATAAAATATAAAATGTAGATCTAATAATAAAAGTCAGAATGGAATGATTAAATTGTGAAAGTCTGGCAAATTTGCTTAATAGAATTCTTGAAATCTTTGACAAACCGAAAACTAAAAATGTTTATATAGTGTGGTGGTGATATTTTATACAAAATAGTTCATTGTTTCTGTATTGTTTTTGTAAATTTTACAACTGATTTATGGATATCACTGGTCCGTAGACGGGTGCGTGTGCGGAGAAGAGAGACAAATTGTAGGACATTTATTGTGATATGTGAGGGCAAACGAAAAAAGGGTAATGGTATCGTAAGTGTGAATTATTTCCAGGGTCCACAGAGAGGTAACGATAATAATTTGACTTTGAGAAAAGTTTCTAAATACAGATTTACTATTATTAGACCCATTTCAACTATAATCCATACCAAATATAGTAGAATAATCTAGATTACTTGATAGAAATCAATGATTTGATCCTGTAAAATTCAACATTCTCTAAAAGTCTTCTTGACAATTTTTCTTTCGTTTTTAAATAACTAGCCCAAAGCAATAAATAAAGCAACACCCTTACCAAGAAAAAAAAAACTTCCCATTCGTATCGATTGGATCTCTTGTATCATGTTGTCAGTTCATCGTCAAACTTTATGGAATTGGAACAAAGTAGTGGAGAGTGTCTGTCGACTGGAGAGAGAGACCCCATCTAAATAATGTTCCTCAGAACCTACCCATACCCGTAAGGAAACCGAAAATGGTTTATTGCCGACACATTCAATATAGTGTCAATTCAGGTCCCTTTAAATTAATGACCGTCTATGGATCATTTAATAGCAGGGCATTCGGGGGCAGTTCATTTAAGTATATAGAGAAAGAGAAAAAGGACGAGAAGCTTCAAAACTTCAGGAACATGTAAAAAAACTCTCAAATTTATTCCCAGGCATTTTAATTGAGAGCTTCTTTTGAATTAACTTACACATTCTTGATGTAACAAAGAAAAAGTATACAGGACCTTTAATAATTACAAAACTTGTTATAGAAATACAGTTTTAATAAACAGGTATGTCTGCAGTTGAAATATACGGTACGGTATATCTTTATAAAGAAACGTCTTTTGTTATATGGAGGATTCTTATCCAAGTTTGATAAAATGTTTATTGTTGACGGTGATATGAAATGACTGGGAGAGATGGTGATGACAACAGTGCGAAAAGTATAAGAGTTAGGAACAAAAAAAGGCAAACAACTAAAAAGGGGGATGAATGAACAAAAAAATAATAAGATATCAGAAAAAGCAAAACTCATCACGACCGGTTTTTTTTTTGTCTGCAATTTCAATTAAAAGGAACTTGTCTTTTTCTCGAGTTTTCTCTATTAAGTCGCAAATCTCATATAATACTTTAGTGCCAGAGATAGTTCCACTGAAAACCAAGGTGTTGCCATAAATTAAACTAAAAATAGAAACTTTTTAGTTTTTAATTCACAAAACGAGCAACACATACGAGACCTGGAACTTGTTAGATCTTCAATTCCAGATTCTTTGAACTCTGAAAGCTTTAACACATCAAACGATCTACTACGATATGATATTTTTCTACCATCATCATTCATAATAAAAGGAACGATTATCTATACGATATCTTTCAACAACAGTTAATATTGTCAATTTTCGCGATATCTATCATTAATTTTTTTTTAATAGAGAAAAGTTTTGACATTCATTTTCTCACTACTTTCATCAAAAAGTAGAACTCAATCATTTTTCAAATATGTCAATAACAAAGTTTCCTGATTTGTTAATTTTCCGGTTATTGATAGCAGTCAGACCAATATTCTCATTAAATATAAATAGAGATATATGAGAACAAAATCTCGTTCCAGATAACGTAGATATTCTTTCCCCTTAATTTTTTTTTGTTCCAGAAAAATCCTAGCCTCATGTTACATAAATGGTAAAAGACCTATTTATGTGCGAGTCGGGTTAATATGGAAAAAATGTGATCCTATTGAATTTTATATTAGGACGGTTATTGTTGCCATTGTTTTGGCACCCCTCATATAAACTCCCAAATTGATCACAAATCATAATTGTAATTTCCCCTTTTTTTAAAGTTTTTATTGGTTTTGTTTTCCATTCAATTAAATGTGCAATTATTGCTACCAGCCTTTCAAATGCAGCAAACAAAACAATGACTTTTCAATTTATTTTATGTTGTTAATGGACTTTATATTGTAACCATACATATACAGATACACTATACCGGGTGTACAATGCTATTTCAAGTCAATGAATGTCAGCTTTATTGTTTCATTTCAGACCAAGCGCATTCGATTGGTCGTACGTTTCTACGTTCTTAGTCCATCGCCTGACCTGAAATGACGATATACATCCACTACATTTCAAAAATAAATCATTATTTCCGATTCAAATCCCTCAGAAAGCACCCTCTCAAATTTATAGCTAATACCAAACCGAAAAAAAAATGCAGATAAATCTCACAGGGTAGAATTCTGCCATAAATACCTACCAACGGACCAAAAAGTTACCTCAATACAAGATAGTAAAAGTTACTTGAAAGAATCCTAAGCATATCATAAATAAAATTTCAAGATTGATCATAAGTTTTTGAAATGTTGCAGTATTGCATGATTCATGTAGATGTTCTTTTTTTGTTTCGTTAAATATTCTATCAACGAAAAATGACAAAAAGAGACAATTATTAACAGAGCCAACAATAATAATATTAATAATATATTTGTATACTTTAAGACAGGAAAGCATTCATAATTTAACAATAGACGACGCGCGACTGCTACTTTTTCTTCTCACCAGCTAAAGTGGCTTTTTTTCCCCCTTTGTCGTTCTACAAGTAAGAACAAGAATATAAGAACGTACTTTGTGTAGACGAATTCAATTTACGTAATTTTATATTCAGTTTAACCTTAACTGAAGGGGGTATTTCAATTTTAAACATAAGAGCAAAAAAAACGGAAAAAACTGCATGAGGAAGAAATTATTGAATGTCTCCCATTTTTAGTTTTATTCCAAAAAAACGAAGAGAATGAAAATCAAAGATTTATTTTAAACTTACCCAGCTAAATCAGAGTTGCTGTCTTTTGTTACATTTAGACTTCTTAATCTGGCACGAGCTTGTTCACCAGACACTATTACACTGCAATCAAAAAATTTGTCAATTTTTGGCCTTTTTTTGGTTACTTGTCAACCGTAGTGCTCGCCAATTATACGTTAACGTTAACTGTGCAGATTACCCGTCTGGTGTTATGCGCATTCGTCCGTCTCTTTCTTACAGGATTTAGCCTCATAATTAGCGTTAATGTAGAATAAGTGGCGAAGTTCTATATTTTTTACATAAATCCCATTTTTCTGTTCTAAGGTTGGTTGCGAACAAAACAAAAATATTTAAGCAAAATCAAAAATCTATCATTCTGGTCTAAACATTGTCTTTCTATTAAAAAGCTTTAGGAATCATTTAGCATAAGCTACCAATTTTCACTAAAAAAAACAGCAAACACAATAAACAGCAGCAGACTTACTCAGGTGATTCAGAAGAATCCAGGCAGGACGAAAAACAGGTGGTGTTACGTTGACGCCTACTCATTAATAATGATTAACAAACAAGTAGTGGGTAAGTGGTGGTGATTTTCAATTAATTTTTGTGTAATATATGTGATAACACCATATCAGTTAAAAAGTAAAGATAAACGGAAAACAAAAACGAAAATGAAAAGACAGGATTTAGATCGAGTGGTGTCTGTCTTAATTTTCCCAACACTTTCTATAAAATGAGATAATCTCAATACTGGTAGAGCAAATGAACTTGCTGCTTTATAATCAACATGGTTGGTTCAACAAGTGTTTAGAAAGATTAGATAGAGAGTCTGAACATACCGGTGCCCCTATGCAAACACCTTGTTTGAAACACACCGACGGAACGTCACCGGCACCGGATGCAATGTAATCAAATGGAGACTTTCAAACGTACTCTGACCCGGCCCGGTCGCCGGCGACCGTAAATGTAGGAGGCAAAGCCCTCGACAAACCGTCCGGCTGCCGGTGATCGGAAGCAATTCCTTATGAACCTTTTCACACTCACCGCCATTGCCGTCGCCGGCGAGAGGTTTGTGGGACATATGTTTCTTTAGTCACTGCGAAAAGCAAAGTGATTAACGCCAGCGTTAATGCCGGTGTGTGTGAAAAGCATATAGTTTCTGCCTGCCTGTAAAAAGTTAGCATGAAGAACAAAAAAATGTCCTTTGGCATGTGAAAGTTTTAGATTAAATCAGTAGCTTATATTTGAACATAATGCTTATCTTATAAAGTGGATAACATCAAGTATATAATTAATTTTGCATTTCCATGGACGGATCCCGATTAAATGCGTTAAGGAAATCCGATAACTACGTGAAGGCAGCATTTACATCTTACAGTGTTCTTTTATTTACTTCTTTGTTCATTTATTGTTACAACAGATTTACTTGAATCAAAAATGAGACGAAAAGCAAGAAACCGGAACTTAGTGTTTCTCAAGGCACAGTTATCCAGCCTGTATTTTCTGTTTCTTTCCTAATGTTTACATTTTTTTTGTGTAATGTTTTCCTCTTTGGTAGATTTCCTTTTGGTTGCCTCTTATTTGATTTATATAAGTTAATTATGTGGAAGGAAATATTGCATTCCGTACATCAAGGGATATCGGTCTTAGAATTCAATTTGTTTCACAACTCGATGCAGTTGGAAAAATCGATTATTAGAGCGTTTCTTTTTTTTGTTTTTTTCTTCCGGAAAAATTCACCAAAACAAATACGCCAATAAATACTGGTTTTCAAGCGATATCCAATACCGAAATAATACATTGATGAAAAGAAAATTAAGTGCTGGTTGAAAATTTACTGGTGCTATTACACATGCTTCGTGCCCACTTATATTGAATAAATGAAAATTAAATTGAACAGAAGGTGAAGAAACTTATTATTTAATTAAATTGTTTTGAGGGAGGAATAATAAAAAAATTGGGTTCGTTTTGGGGGGAGGAACGACTCACCGTTTATTTGGTGGTGGTGGTTTGATTCCATGTGCTTCTAATTCCTTTTCTAATTGTTTACATCGCATCTGTGATATATCCAGTTCACGTTTGACTTTCCATAAATGTGTATCACAGATCGGATCACGACATCTGTGATTTCGAAGGATATCTTGTGCTTCATAGACTGCACCACGAAATGTTAAACTCTTGCCCATTGATAGACTGATCAATGCACAACAACCGCCACGATCAGTTTTCGCCAAATGTTTACGTACATATTTAAAATATAAATATTCAAGAAATAGTAATAATGCAGCTAATAGAATACCAGCCATTAATAATAGAAATGCAGATAAAAACTGTTCTAATGCTAAAGGATCTGAACTTTTATGTTCCTGTTTACCAGGTTTACATACACCAGTCATCCAATAACGTCTTAAACGTTCTAGATCACCATTCTCTCGGAAATCTAATAGACGTTTATTGAACATTTTTAAATATTTTGAATTGCGTGGAAATGCAAGACCATAACCAGTCATTGCATACCAATTACCAACAGTTAATAAACGACAATCTTCATCTTGTGATGTTAAATAATCAAGTACTGTACCATCGTAGATGAATGCATCCATTTCAGCACTTAATACAGCTTCAACACCATCGACGACTGATGTTTTATTGAATTGTCTCATATAGGCGTGCATTCCTTTAAAATATTTCGCTATAGTTGAATCTGAATGTGAATATGGTATTGTACCGAATTTGATTGATGGTCGGTGTGAATATGGACGTGCCAAGCGATGGTCATCTAGACCTATATTTAAAAACAAAGACAAAAAAGAAAAAGAAGAATAAAATAGAGAAAATATGTAGTATTATGATGACTTTATATATAAAGCTTATAATGACAAACAATGAAGTTTATGTTTCAATCTAACATCGCGTTGATGGATTATTTACCACAAGTACAATTAATCAAGTTGATAGGTTTCAACATGGGAAGAGTGAAGAAAGCGAGTTCAGTGAAAACTCCATCTTGTCTGGTGGTAAGAAACCGACAATTTCGTCAGAAATATATTCAACAGCAATAGCCCGAGGTCTTGTCAAAATTTTGACAACATTTTTCCGAATGCGCCAGAATGTATTTGAATTTGGTGGAACTGACAAAAGCTTGAGAAAACAAGGGATGGGAAGCGAATTATAGCGATAATCTGCACTAGTGCTGTAGTTCGCTTCTCATGGGTTGTTTTTTAAAATTTTTTGAGCAAAAGTTTAACAAATGAAAGAATTAGGCCCGGCGCATGTTGAGACACAGTTCAGTACAGTGCAGTGTGGACAGTTCGGGGCAGTTCAGGCGGCAACGCATATTGGGACGCAGTATTTGCTTATTGAGATAATGGAGCCAACAATCAGAAAAGAGAAGTAAAATCACTGCATCTTTGGCTAGAGAGAGAAAAGCAAACATAGGCCAGGTAGAAACTGCCCTGCGTGGCAATATGTGCTGATCCATTAATTTACATGGCATACAAAAACCTCAACTGCTCTGCCCTGTGTTGCCTGTGTGTTCTGTGTCTCAATACGCGCCGGACCTTACGAACGTTGACTTGCAAATATAGTAAAAGTCCTGTCTACAATATTTTCCATATGGTTTCTTTTTGCATGACAATTAAGACATGCTAGGATATACCTACAGTTCAACAGATGTTGGAACATTTCCAGTGAATATTTATTATCCATGCATTTAATTACACAAAAGAAGAGGGAAAATTGTAGAGATATCATTATAACGTCAAGCAGGAGAGAATACTTAAGAAAGAAAGATATTGAAGAAGTTGAAAATGGAAACGTCATTTGAACTTCTTGAATATGAATGCATTTTAAAATACAGAAATGGTGAAAATTATTTGAAATTACAACATTTTCAGACGGGTTGAAATGACAAAAGTTTATTCTGTTTGGTAAAAACTTGATTTTCTAGAAAAAGAAAGACAAAAATTTCAAGAACTTATAGGATTATTGTGAGAAATAAATGAAATTTGATGATCAAACAATGATTTTTCTTTAGTTTTCAGTTTAATAATTACGAGCAACCACTGCAATTACAACGTTAACGTCTTTCTTTTAATGACTGAGTTTACACAGAGTGTCCCAAATGATTGCTTATATAATACTACAGGGATCTCATTAACGGCAAAAGCTAGAAAATCGCAGATTTGTTAATTTTGACCAAAATTATTGAGTCATTCTAGTGGACATTTTTTTTTGTATTACCTGTGAACTCGAAAAATTCCTCCCTAGTTATCATAAAGGCGGCTAAATTGGCAGTGTATATAGCAAGGAAGACAACAGCAAACATTGCCCATACATTTGTCATGAAACGTGCAGTAAATCCCCGTGGTGAGTCAACATGAACTGCAGCTTGAAACAGTACAGCCCAAACTAACCAATATGTACGAAATAATGAAAATCGATGCGATGCAGCAGGTGCAGCCTGTAACAATTCATTAGAAAAAAACAGCTAGAATAGCGTAAAAAAGTAGCCGAACTTCTATTGTTATGTGTTTCGTTTCAAAAATTGCAATCAACGTATGCAAAACTGATACAGGATGTCGAACCATAAAGTATCTACTGTGTCCGACTATGAACATGAATAGCTAAAATTCCTGGCTAGAGTTCGTGACTTGCCAGTCTTGTTTGAAATTTGGACGAGATAAAAGTCCTGAGATGAGCCACAACAACTAGTCGACTGTATAGTTTGTGTAGAATGCCAAATGAGCAGTCTATCAAAGATATGCTCATCAAAACCTACAAGTTTCATATATTTTTCACAAACTCAACGAAACTGACAAGCCTAGTAAAGGATGAGCGAACTAGTAGATTCAAGTTAACAGTAGCTACGTTTTAATTTATTTGCAAAACGCTAAATATGTAGACCTATTGTAGCTGAAAATTCCAGACTCTGGCAGATATTTCTCACAGAGGCAACATGTATAAATAATATAAATTTATTATAAGCAGACTGTGGAATTATTCTAATATAATAAACAAAAGTAAAGCTTTTCAAATTTTATTTAACTTTGTTTTTTTGGTAAACAAAATATCAGGTTAGAAGCTTTTCAGTATTCTGTGTTTTAATCTGAACGTCAAAAATAATAACAGACTCTAATACCTGTTGTCGAGTTTCAAACGTGTGGTTTTTCGTTGACTGTATTTCGTGTTTTGATTCTTTTTTATTTCGAATTTCAACCGTCATGTTACAGTTTACGTTTGTGTCAAAGTATCAGATGCAGTTTTGTTGTTGTATTATCACATATACCTACAAAATGTTTTCCATATTGTGTCTTGTTTCAGGAATACATACATATGTAGGTAATACATATATATCAACATGTAGGTAGGTAGGTAAATATTGATCATATGAAATGATGAAATTTTTAGAGGTTTTCTTTATTTTTAGATAAAAAAATTAATTAGATTTTCAAAACATCAAATATACCAGGTGTACATCGCTGTTCCAGTTCAAAGTACTCGTTAAGGTGTAAACACATCACATAGGAGTGTATCAGGCACGTACCGACACCGACAAAATAATGCATATGTGTAATGGGAAATGTCTGTCCGAGCCGATACGTGCTGATAAACGCAACACCAGAGGTGCGTCTGGTAATAGGGAGTTGGAGTAGAGTTGGAGTGGCGTGAGAGTGAATAGAGAAGAGTAAATATGTCGCGGGGCAGTTAAGGTGTGAACGGAGTCAATTATAAAACGAACGGGTTGGGTGCGAATAGAGTGAAAATCTGTCAGCTGTTAGCTTTGCGCTATTGTTGTTTGAGCCACTGCACATGCGTCAACGATTTATACTTTGCACTCTATCTACGACGATGGAGTAAAAGGTGCGCGCTCTATTCGCTCCACCCTATATTTCCGACGGCTTCATGGTGTAACTCCAAACTTAAAAGAACGCTCGATGGAGTAAAAAGAGTAGAAGGAGTTACTCTTTTTTCTTTTCCGAACGCAGCTTACATAAGTCCATAAGAGAATCTAAAACGGTCTGACACGCTACGCGCCGGGTCTGATACGCTCCTATGTGATGTGTTTAGACCTTTACTTGAATTATCGACCCAATTAACGACTTGTATTTTCGGTTCATCGTCTACTTTGACTGGAAATACCGTTGCACACCCGGTATTTATGTAACAGAACGGGAAACAGAAAAACTGTTCATTCCTCAAATGTTCCTGTTTAGTTTGTTAAAGTGCATAAGTTATTTTCAGATAATCTGAAACAATTATAACTGGGAAACAAAGGGATAATCAGTGGAAGATGGAAGTTTCTGTAATGTGTTTGTATTGTCTTTGGTTTAATTAGAAGGATAATTTTTTGTTTGTAAAAACCCCTAATTAGAAATGATTAACGACATCTTTTACTGTTGCATATTAAATACACCAGCGTATTTAGTAATTTCAGAGAAAGACAAAGAAATTCCATGTTTTATAAATGAAAATCTACAATATTAAGGTTTTAACTAACTAGAGATACTTGAAATTGTATAATTATTGAACTAGTTTTAATCGTACCAGTTATACAAAAATTAATCTTTGCCAAGACGTGTAAATGTTCCTGAACAATTCTCTAATTCCCTTAATTCATTAGATAGAAATAACCAATATACTGTAAATTTCAATTGTTGGTTTTAATTATTTTTGTAACCGCTTGAGGTTTGTTTACTTGCTGTAAACGGATCTAAATTAAATTGATCAAAGTAGAAGGACAAAAGATGTAATACCCACCATTCTCCCCCGACCCTAATTCTCGTTCAACCAAAGAAGACGAAATGTTTTTTGTCTTAAATTTCTTTTAAAATGTTCACTGTAAACGATTAATGAATAAAAAACAATACCTAATATTCGCAATAAAATGTAGTGGATTTAATTTGATAACAGACAACAAATAAATGTTCTAAATTGTTGCTAACAGACACTGTGAATTCTCAATCGACTATCAGTTTTAAATGTAATTAACTAGTTTTACCTACAGGGTTGATGGTTGGTTGGCTGGATGAAAAGGGTCTTTATTTTTAAATTGATAAGGTTCCCTAAGTTAATGGATTTTTTCGTTGACAAGGAAAGACAAGGGCTTTGTCTTATAATTGAATGCCAGAATTGTTCCTAAAAAAAGTCAAACATTTACATTACAACAATCGACAGTATCTTGTTAGCTATTGTTTATCGTAACTTTTATTACAATTGTAGACTGTTAAGTCGGTTACAGACAGGTCGAGACAAAACAATTTGTATGACGAACAAGAAAACCGTTTGACGAAGACTTTTGTTTGTCAAACATCAAAGAATTGTCTGACGGAGTTTGCCTGAACACTCTGACTATATGCGTCTTGCAGTAATTTTATTTTGTTTTATGAATTTCTTGTTTCGTCTGATGATGGTATGCCACAGCATCGAGCACTTGTCAGACAAATTGTTGCGTCAGTAAGCGTCGAACATTGTACAGCCGCCCTTCGATGTTTGACAAACAAATTTTGATCTGTAAGGAAGCTATAATTTGAGGATAACGTGTAAAGGTCTTCGTCGAACAAAATGTTTTGTTTGATGTCGGTTTTGTCCTGACCTGGCCTAAATCCTACAGTATTTATACGAAAAAAGGCACTCGAGTAATTATTCAACAGAACAATGACTATGTACGAGTACAATATTGTATTGATTTACCGATGACATGAATACGTTTTTTTGTTAAAATAAGCAGCATGATCCTTTGCAGCTCTTCAATACATTTGATAGAATTGGTTGTTCAGAATTTTCATGTAACTTTAGCATGAAACAGGGTCGGACTGGCTTGGCTAGGCGACGGGGAATTTATAAGGAGAGAAGACTTAAATGATTATTGGTGGCCCCTCAAACGCTATTTGTCCCCCAAAACCTCATTGGCCCCGGGGGAAACTCCCCATATCCCCACCCCCTGTCTAGTCCGGCCCTGGCATGAAACGACCTGTAGTGTCAAGAGTTCCGTAATATTTTAAAAAATTTTAATCTTTCTCAAATTTGTCCCTATTTCTTGTGTCAAAAACTCTAACCATCCCATATTTTTCGTGTTTAGTATTTTTCGGTCATTTATCTTTGCCTTTTTCTCATATTATAGTACAAATTTCTTGCTATTATGTAAATTTATTCGAGTCAAGGATCGATTTATCATTGGCCCGTAAAAAATAGAAAGTTAATAAGATGATAATTTTTGTCCATTCTTTTTCCAAATGAAATATGAAGCATTTAAAAATCTCAACCATCTCAAGACAATATTTTGGCATTAATCAAGACTTTATCCGTTGAGTGGAATATTAAATTCACGATTTATATCATCCAGATGGAAATGAATGAATAGGGTGTTTCAGCGCAAAGTATACCTCTTGCATTCCTGCAATTTTCAGTTGTCATATTGTCATTTATTTATCGATTTTTTACCAAATTAAAATGTAGTTACTATTAGCCCTTTGTGAAAGGTATATCTCTTTTATCCCTGTTCGTTTTATAGATATTCAAGTTAATAGTCGGATAAGGGTGCGACACCCTATATAAATTAACAGAGATGAATTCAATTCCCTCCCCTATCATTCACTTTTTTCTCTGTTATTTTCTTTAAGCCACCATTTAATATTCATATCATTCGCTCTTTTGTAATCAAATACACAAACACTTCCGATTCAAATGAGTCAATTTGTTGACCTGTCTCACCAACTGTTACCAACCATCCATCAATAATATTATCGTAAACAATTCAATCCGTCGAGACGCCTTATTTGCATTTCGCACCACTTTTTTTTGTGTGCTTGTGTGATTTATAATTGAGTAAAATTATTACTAACCTGATTTAATGACAGTTTCATATTATATCCACTCGGTGATAACCATTCAAATAGAAAAATGGTAAATGTAGCAGCTTGTATAGCAACAACACCGACTAACATCCATGAAGCTGTATCGAATGGTTCTAGAAAAGCTGTTGGTGATATGATACCTGTACGTTTCGCAACAACAATCGCTATTCCGGTTTCCATGAAAGGTACGCTGAAATCCACCTGAAAATTACAGACAAAACAAAAAAAAATGAAGGTAAAAAAAACACAATCCTAGTTTGAAAAGAATAGCAAAGATCAATTCCAGTCCACGTGTAGGTAACATCAGATGCTCTGTATTGGAATGGAAACAGAACTGGAATGAAACTGACGAAATAGATATAATTTTTTTTTTGTTTGTTTTATTAATACTGACAATTTCATATCGGGATTTCATTTGAAATATGTATGATTTGTCCAGTGCTGGCTCAAGAACTTTCGGCGCCCTGTTCAAAAACTACTCTTGCGCCCTGTTCAGAATTTACTGTTGCGCCCTCCCGCCAAAAAAACGAAGACAATTCCGAGTACTGGAAACTAAAAATGGAAAAACTAGGTTATTTTAAAAATTTTGCGCCCCTAATATTACAGCGTCCTGGGCGATCGCACAACTCGGTCGTACCTTGAACCGGCCCTGCTATTTAATTTTTCTTTAGAATTTACTTTTGCGCCCTGCCGCGAAAAAAAAACAAAGACAATTCCGAGTACTGAAATCTAAAAATGGAAAAACTAGGTTATTCTAAAAATTTTGCGCCCCTAATATCACAGTGTCGTGAACAGTCGCCCAACTCGACCGCACCTTGAGCCGGCCCTGCTATATAATTTGGTGTAATCGGTGAGAAAACCTTCTAAAATTTGAGAGATTTATTCCAATTTTAATAAATTCACCCGGCGCCTCCACCATTTTGATTTTAGTTTTTCGTTAATAACGAGAGTAATAAACAAGTTACCGAAATGCAATTTTTACTGAGATAAAGTAGAGGACTTTCTCTTCAATTTGGTGTAATTGGCAGAAGAATTCTCTAAATTTTGAGAGATTCATTTGAATTTTAATAAATGCAAAAACCAGGTTATTCTAAAAATTTTGCGCCCCTAATATTGCAGCGCCCTGAGCGGTCGCACAACTCGATCGTACCTTGAGTCGGCCCTGGATACATTCGATTGACTCGCACCAAATATATTTCGAAATAATAGACAATTTTTTCCTTTTTTCTCACTTGAAAGGATCTACATACGCCTTGTTGATAAGACAAACAGGTATTGGATTTTCATTATTTGGAAGTATTCCGTTTCTAACGAATATTCCCACAACAATAGAGAAAGTTGACAAAAATAGAATGTGTGTGTGTTAGAAAACATTCTATTATCCATTGGGATTTTTGTCGAGCCTCGACAACAGTCCCTGGATAATAACAAACTATAAATGTAATAATAACTGTAATTTACAGAGGAACAATCTAATAAATATATAAATAGTTCAAACAAAACACACAATAGTGAGACAATTGAGAGCTGTAATTGAATTATAATGCATTGTAATTGTTTGTTTAATTAAATAGCACAGTCATTGTTAATAATTTCTGATGCATTAAAAACATAAATCAACAACATAAACTGGTTTAGATCTGTCGAAGTATTTACCGGGCGTCCTTCTGTTGTAGTAATAATTGAATAGAAATCTTGACAAGAAACTTTTCGAAACTAAATTAAAATCTTAAAAGTTCTGCATCAAAATTTTATTTAATTTACCATATACAGTTCATTTCATTCTAGTAGGTACGAAGGAAAACACTGCACAATGAACAAGCCTCACCTACCCATATTGTACTTCTGGCGCTTTTCTTAAAATAAGTCTGTTCATTATGGAAACTAGGGTACATTTTCTAATAGCCACTCTCATAGGGTATCCTTGTCTATCCGTACCGATTTTGCAAAAATCAACTAGAAACATAGGAATTTTACCTAAGCTAGACAAGGTAGGGACTATTGTCAATAGAACACACAAGGGGATTAGACTTTTACCCTTTTTTTTAATGTATTGTACACAAAGCAAGCAAGACTAAAAAAAGTTGTTGCCCTGTCGATTCTATAGAGATTAGTGCCTATCTTGTCCAACTTAAGAAAATTTCCTATGTTACTAGTTGATTTTTGGCAAATTTGTAAGGATAGACAAAGATACCCTACAAGAGTATCCAGTGAAATGAGAAATCTACGCGTACTTATTTTAAGAAGAATACTATCACTACAAGGATATTATGTGGAGAAGGGGCTGTCTCTGTCAAACGAAAATTCGCGTAAGTTGTTCTTACTCCCAACTGGGCGTATGTTCCTAGACTATTGAAACGACCAGTATATAGATTCTACTTACAACAGCTTCACGTTCAGCATTGATCATGAGCGACGTCAATACCATATCCGTTTTTCGGTTAACCAATTCAGCAATTAATCCATTCCATTTACCATTCTCATTTGTACCCCAACGACCATCCTCAACACGAACCAGTTCGTATGTGAAACCTAATTCTTCTGAAAATTTCTGTAATAAATCAATACAAAAACCGGAACAGCATTGATAGAAACTGGCGTTACGATGTGCTGAACTGACATCTTGAATTCTGTAACAGATCACAGAGGACGAATAATAATATAAATTGAAGGAAACTATTTGTCGAAGGGACAGTTTTCGGAATTTTTTGAAAAAATCCAACAATAGAAGATTTAAATGGGGATTGGAAGATTTTGAAAAATTTATGTATTTTTTGTACAGAAAAGTTTTTAAATCAAGCTGTCAGCAGGATATAAACATATGTAATGAACAAATCCTACCAGATTCTGGAAATTGTATTTATCCATAGGATTAATGTCAGAGATAATCGTTTGTACCAGTCAAAGAAAAATACTTGCAGAAGACCCTATGTAGAATTTGATGAAATTTATTAATAGAATTCGATTTATTTACACAACTTTATGTATCAAATAACTCGAAAATTTGAGAAGTTCTGGTCAACAATATTATTAAGCAGTTAATTAGGAATTTCCACAATATGGGCTACTAATCAATCCTGTGTCCTTCCCATGTAAATTCGATTGTTACGAATCATTAGTAAAATAGGTTTTTGGGTCTTCCATGTGACAGGAAGGTCGCAATTTCAGGACTGCCTTTTGCCACTGTGAACGAAGATATATTACACTATGCCTGTCAAGGACAAATTGTCCTTTTCAAGACCGAAAAAATGTTATAATTACGTATTTTTCGAAAGTATTTGCCTCTAACGGAATCTTTCCGATTAGAAAACGAGACTATATTTAACTTGAAATATGAAGAGTCATAACGAAAGGCGACTTTTGTATTAATCGATTCTTCTGCAGGAAAGATTTCTCCACAAAGCTAATCATACTAAAGGATCGTATTATAAAAGTGTTGATGGAGTTAATTTTATCGTTCCCTCATATTTCATAGACTGATATTGAAAGCTACGTCAACATAGATAAAGCAATTCTTCACGAGAAAATGTAGTCCGTGTGAAAATTTTCAGTTTTTTTTCTTTCAATCAATAGGTATTTCTGAAATAATTCTGAACGGAACGGAAAATTTCAGATTTGTTTAGATTTCTCTCCTATATGTGTACTTTAACCCCCTATTCCTACCCTCTCGTTCTGGTGGCAAACTTTCTAAAGTCGAAAGGGTTATTGTACAATATTTGTTCCTGAAGGAATATTTACAGTTTTGAATACAATTTGTCAGACATTGTCAATGTGTCAATAAGTTAGATGTTGGATTTAATTAAAAAAAGTTTGTTGGAAAGCTGCAAAAAATAAAATAAAATCATCAAAATACTTACTCTGTAATATCCAAGTCACTAGCTACTCTACATAAAACACCACGATCCATTGAACATTTCCCAGTAACAGGATCCGGTGGAGCTAAACTAATATATGGTGGTTCTTCTAAAAATGTGATTTTCAAATGGAACTTTTCAGGTACTCCTTGTGGTGGTGTATGACTGTTTCCTGGCCAAACAATATCTTTGATATCTAAACCTTCTTTCTGCCACGATTTCCAAACACCAATCTATATTCAAAATCAACAATAGAAATCAAAACAACAAATTCTACACGTAAAATACTGATTTACCTCTTCCCAAACTAGTTGTTTACTAACACCTGGTCGTAAATTCATTATTTTTAATTCAGCAGCTTTCAGTACACCGTCTTGTGTAAATTCTAAATTCGGTTTACCAGCATCAGCTTCTACACTAACATTACGTAAGACACGAAAGAAACGATCACCGGTATTCCAGCGTGCAGCACCGACACCTTCACATGATAATTGTGTATTGAGTGAATACCCTTTATTAGCTGGATCATTAGTGAAATCTTCAACACCATAAGCATAGACTTTGATGGCTGTAGTGATTTCATTCACTAAACTAGAACTGGATGTATCGAAATGGACACCTATAACAACATAAAAGACAAAAATTGAGGGGAAAATTCAATATGTTTACCAAACAGGAACAGAACTAACGACGCAAAATAAAACAAACATCTTTTTGCAAAAATACAAGATTTACGATCCTATAAAGTAACCAAGGATCCCAAATCCATTTAGACTAACGATTTATTTTTATAAAAGTCCTTTTTGTTTTGTTGTTATTGTTACAGAATGCCCATATTATGTGTTGTATTTTAATTTATTTAACTAAGTTATAAGTAAATTAAGTGGGAATTCTAGAGTAAGGTCCTGATTCAATATCCTGGTGCTCGGTAAACACAGTTTCTAGTAAATCAAATAAGGAACTGTTCGACTATAAATAGAATACTGTAATAGATAGATAATTGTATTTCAATTTAAAACTTATTCTAGATAGAAGAACACTTATTATTTGAATTTGAATAGAATAAAGATTCACTATACATATAATCAGTTTATGTTTATGTTAATTTAATACTAATAATTGTCAATTTATATGGAGAGATGTGTGTATTATTGTGGCACAATTTTCTAATAAAGATTTTCCGATAAAGTGCCAATTTGAATGTGAAATTTACATACAATCTTCACAAACACTACACAATATGGGTATTCACAAGACCCTGCTATTGCCTTGTATTGGTACGCATTCGTATAAATACCAGCCACTATATCTACGACTCGTGAACGCCCCAGATGATAAGTCGTTCACAGCTGTTCAAGATACGAAGTTGAGAAAACATGCCTCAACGCTACTCTCATCTACGAGACCTTGGCTATTTCCCCCACCTACTGGAAATACGACATACGAGGTCTCATAGAAATAGGAGGGCAGTTGTGAATACCCTCACTATTTCATAAACCCTTCGCTATATTTAGAGATTGAATATGCAAATTAGTACGCTATTATTTGATTGTAAATATAGCTCAGCATAATTGAAAACGGCTAACAGTAGAGTTTTATTTGATGTACCACGGGTTGAGAAACTCTGATTTGATATTTGTCAATAGAAATAATTAACACAAGTACATAGGGAGACTTTTCTCTCCTAACTTGCTTCCCTCTCTTTCTAAAACTAAAGAAGCACATATAGGAAGCTCTATTATTTCTCTTTTTTAGGAGGACAACGGTTAAAAGAGAAAAATCTCCCGTTATAGTCGATTTATTGCGTTTTATTTCGATTTAATGGACCTTTAACGATTACCATAAAACGAAACTTCTATATATAATATATTGGACAATAATGATAACTGAACAACTTGAAATTTGTTAGTTTTGTGATGAATTTGGATGAAATAACATCATATCATTTAAAACTTGGCATGAATAATAAAATGTCAGTGAAATGTAATAAAAGTGAATTTTCTTGATAAAAATGGCAATTTAATATCTTTTAAATATCTCGAATATGTGAATATCTGTGGAATAAAAAGTACAGAAAAATATCTCTTCACAGTAATGAAAAATGAATGTTGGTGTAATACTTATATGATAAACTACATTAAATTCCATTTGTAAATAAAACTGTAATAACTGAGACTAAAATTTAGTGAAAATTCATTGTGTTTATCCTTATGACATTGTTATGTATTAGGTGTATATTGTAGAATATGAATTCGAATATATATTTGGACAGTCGACATTTATCTCGAAAGAAAACAATTTACCAGAATTCGGTTTTTCCGGCATAAAATTCTTCAATTCTGGTACATGTATTCGTTACTGTTTACATGAATGCATTCATATGCAATATTATTTCCATATAAAACATAAAATCAAGTTGTATATTTTATGTGTAGAACGTGGGTCTTGTTATGTATGATCAGTAATATAAGCACATAACGAAATATCGACCAATTTTTGATAGATACACATTTTTCGTTTAAAATTTTAGATAAAATATTCAACCAATTATGGGTGATTTTTATAATGAAATCGTCTAAAATTATAGTTTATTTGCAAAGTAATCATTGTAGACAAGCAAATTATCAGTTGGATTCAAACGCAACTCTACATCTTTATCCTTATCTTTAAGGAGTTGCTTGGCAGTTCAACCGAAAATCACATTTTTATCTTCATCTTCATCTTCTCCCCACCCATTTACAGCTGACAAACTCGGCCAATAGTAGATAAATTCACATAGTAGAGGACTGGGAAAGGAACAAGGATGGATTTATGATTCAAATGTCCTGCTAATCTTGCTGGGCGGAGTGAGCAAATCCTTAAAGAGTAAGGACGCTCTAGTTGGAATTTTCTTATGGATATATGAAATAAAGAGTGAGAAGAAGATAAAGATGAAGATAAAGATAAAGAGTTGCGTTTGAATCCAACTGTATAACACATTTCACAACAATGATCGACAAAAAAGAGAGAAAATACAGCTAGAACAAACTGAATGAATATTAAATGAGAATTTAAATTTAATTTTCAAAATGAATCGACTGTTTACAAAGAATGTTTGAATATAGTGTTGAAATATAATAGGGGTATTTATTTTCAGAAATGACTACAGTGCAAATTTTATAGAAGTTACATAATATTATACTCATATAATTAAATTTGAAAGAGAACAAAAGAGACTTCAGTGGATAAAATTTCCGAAAAAATGCGTTATTTATCATCCACTAAAGCAGTGTTGCTCAAACTTTTGACATACCTGTACCGCCTCTTAAATTTTCGCAAGTACCGAATGCTTCTTGTCAAAAAAATCGTATTGCCACGTACCCCTAAAGACACTTCGCACACCTCTGGAAGTACGCGTATCACACTTTGACAAACAACTGCAGTAAGACAATACAATTACAATGCATTGCACTGTAATGAGAAAGCAAGCTGTAATTAACCAAAAATTGTATTTTATCCCGTTTCTTCCATAAACAACATACATATAAAACTTGACAGAGATGACAACGTACGACAAGCAAACCAGTGCTGTGCACCGTGGTTAAATTGATCGATTTCAACAATGCTCACTTTAGACCAATTTTCAAGACGTTCGTTTTAGGATTATTAGGGCTTAAACGATTACAGTGACATCCAATCCCTTGTAACTTTTTTAGTTCTTCCTCTACTATCCATCCTAGCAACTAACAAAGAAATATTTGAAAAAACTTGCCAGTGTTAAGCGTAAAGAAAAGATAGTAATCGAAAATGTTATAGTTTATACACTGGATTCCGCTTAATTGGGACAATTTCTAAAGAAAGCAAACACAAATCGAGAAGAAAGGTAGAATTTTCTTCATCTATCTGAGACACAAAGCCGTTTTGCTGGGACTTGTGACAGCATTTTTGCTTAATTATTATTATTATCTCAATATGTAGACCGGACTCCGCTTAAATGGGACACCACATTGAAACTTGGGCGAAGTGGCCGGTTCAGCGGAATCCACTGTACGTGAATATACAGTTTCCATTTTTTAAATCTTTTTAATTATTTATATCAAACTTTGCATAGTTAGGGAACCGCTTTATTGGGCCAAGACGCCGAAATACCGATGCGTCTCAATTAAGCGGAGTCTACCATACTTGTCAATAAAAACGATATTTGAAAAGTATGTTTTAAAATTTGATAAAGTCGTATATATTTTTCCAATAAAAGGGCGAAAAAAAACATGATTTTAATTGGACAGAAATAATTAACAAGATTTGGACAAACAAAAAAACAAATAAACAGTTTCATTATAGAAACTTTGTAAACTCAATCGGAGATAATTAGGAGCCGAAACTGTACTTTGAGACAAGTTGAAAATTTGGTGGAGGCGCCGGGCGAGGATAACACCAAATAATTTCGCTTATCAGATTATTAATATTATAATTATTTAACTTTCGAAAATCTTCATTTTTTCCAGTTATATATGATTGTAAAATCCCTTAGATTATTGATTTTATTTCATGGAAGTTTCGTACTTCACTTCGTACTTTGCGATCTTGTTTCTGGTTAAATAACTATAACCACTAAGTTACACTAACTGAAATTTATAGATCAGTGTATCTATTTAACTATTATATTAGTTTCTGTTTGTTCTCAAGATAGCACAGAAACCTAATAAACAGTGAACTAAATTCTATAAATTAATCAAATGTGTGTACTGTGATACAGGGAGTGAACTTGCATTTATGAGATGCATTTATGAGATGCATTTATGATGAATGATAAAAACTGAGAGACTTTCCTGTTTTCTGGTTTAAAAGTAAATTTCATCGAATATTCAACTGTAAGTTGACATTTCTCGAGATTCTCCAGTACAAGATACAAATTAGAATAGACAAATAAATAATTGAAAACAAAGAGAAATCTGTCCATGGTAATGTTTCGTTCGTTTGTTAGCAAAACAAACAGGAATTTATAAAATGTCTGTAAACGAGAATAAGCAAACGACAGCGCAGAAATATACATATATCTACCTACCTATAAGAGAAACATAGAAACTATGCAAATAGTATCTGTCCCTATCAGGTTAAATCCTTGTAAGGTTCCCATGTTACACATTGTGGCATTTGAGCAAGAACAAAACATAACTCCTATTCCCATGGAGATTATGTTTGATTTTCTGATGTTATCCGAACTTTGTCGGTTTTGTAGAAAAATTTTGAAACATTACCGTATAATTTGGAATGTCTAGAGACGTGCTGCTCAAAATGAGCGTTACCGCCTCTTGTAGGGCGTTGGCACGATCTAGAGGGTGCGGTAGTTAACTCGGGTGCAATTAGGAAGCGTTGAATAAAAATAAGGGGGCGGTGGAAGTATAAAGGAAGGAAAGATAAGAACTGTTCGTACATGTATCATCTGTTGCGCAACATAAAGTCGTAAGATTACCTTATTTACCAAAATAAACACTCGAAATGCAAGCTATAACCGATCAGTGGTCAATTTCACATCTTTGTCCTTGGTCACTTAAAGAGCGTAGATTTACATGTTGAGAATAAGTAATTGTGAATTTATTAAATAGAAGTATGTATTGGTCGTTATGAACAACCAATATAACAAGTTGTTGATTATAAAAATTATTAAAAATATATGTATTCTCGTTAAAACTGCGTGTATTTGTTTAAATAAATATAAAAACGTAACAGGTTATGGGCCCAGAGTGGCAATAAAAAAGTAAAGAAGTAAAAAGAAAAAATTTTTCAAAAATTATTAAAAATATATGTATTATCGCCGAATTGCCTGTAATCTGCTGAGTAATCTTCTTTCCAAAAAGGGGACGGTCGGGAACCTCTGGTCTACAGATATCAAAAAGTATGAGACGTGACAGTGGATGAATCGTGACCTAATAGAATTTGGGACAGACAATCGAGAAACAAATTATTTACCATCCAAGAAAAATAAACCACAGAAATAGAAGTATAATAGAGTAATTTAGAACAAAATAAGACAAATAGGATCTACAAACAACTAAATTAGGTACACAGCCAAAAAAAAACGAGCAGTATGAACAAGAAAAGTAAATAGAATAGAATGAAATTTTAATTGAACAAGAAAGAAAGAAACGATGTAAAATTTTCTTTAATCATTTTCTTTTCGCTTTCAATTAATTAAATATTGACGAATCTGAATTTAGATTCCAATAATAGTGTTTCGACTATTTCAATGAAAAATGACAAACTATTAAAACGTAGTTGACTAAATCATTGCCATCAATTCCAACCAACAATTAGCAAAATGATTCTAATTCTACTACCAGATGAATTTCATAAATGCTAGTTAATCTATTAATCAATGATTTATTGATTATTCAATCCAGCCGGATAAAAACATATTCAATTTATAGAATTGTATGTGAAAAGAACGATAAGTAGGTACCAGTCATGTAGAAAAAATGAAAACTGACAATGAAAGATAGAAATACTCGAAAAGAAATGATAGCCCATCATAAACAAACAGTTACGCAGAAGAAAATGAAGTCGACGTTATTTCTGGAAGGACGAGTTTCCTTCAAAAATATATAGAAAAAAAACATACAGATGAAGCTAATGAAATATTAGAGTTAATAACAATGAGAAAAGGGTGGATGAGACGAAAACGAAAGAAATTCTGATAAATCTATAACATTTAACAAAGAAATTTGAGCAAATATAGTAAAAAAATTACTGGAATAGATGGACGATTTGTTAAACATACGCAAAAAAGTAGAGGAATCACAGCAAAGTCAGACAGAACTGTTGAAGCAAAAATATCAGGATGCAGTTGTAAGTTTACCGAACAACATTTATCATGTAGGAAGCTTGTGTGTGACATGAACTTTGATGTTTTTTTGTATATTTCCTTTTCTGTTAGTTTCGGCAAGGTTTCGAAGATAGTTTTGATATGTGAAACTTTCAATAAATTCACGTACCGTACAACTAGAATCACGAAGAGTGTAGTAGCATCAAATAAGAGCAATGATTCGTTTAACAGATAGGGTTTCAATAATAATCTGGAATAAAAGGCATCTCTTCTCGTTCGCTTTTATTGGATATTTGTAGTGATCATCTTGGAGTTTTTCTGTATGAAATAGAAGAAAGTATAACAGACAAGACAATTTTATTGGTAGACAGATGGAAATATTTTTTGTAACACGAAAACAAAGAGCTTTTTCGCATATTTAAACGTACAACATTGTCGGCAACGGCCAGTGATCCTATAAACGACTAGAAAACAGAAAAATCTTCTCTGAATGGTTAATTTTATCGCAATTTCGTTGAAATTATAGATAATTATTAAGGAAGTGGAAGTGTCTCATATTTTCACGCCTCAAATTAATTTTCTCCATTGAATTACACCGAAGCAGGAAAAAAAGCCAAGCTTTTTAGAGATAAATCACACACCAAATGGTTAGCTTATTAATCAATTATTTCATAATTAGTAAAGCCTAAAGAAACTTAATTATAATTGATATAAATTTATGTGTCTAGTTGTAAGAAAAGAAAAGGAAAGGATAAGGGTGATTATTTACAATCCTTTGAAGAATAAATAAAGGGAATTTTTTGCAGAAGTCCATTAGTTTAGAGGGAGAAAAAGCGGACCAATCCGGCCATTTAGATACAAAACTCATCAAGGAAAAGAATATTGGAAGAATAAGAGGAGCATTTCCGATGATCGCTAGATATAATTCTGAACGAAGTCATAGAATCAACGATAAAATCTCATATAATATATATATAATCAATATATATATTTATACTATATTGTGATATAAATTTATCAAAAAGAAATTAGTAATTTGAACAAAAAAACATATTCTGGAAAATAACTGGGAACTGGGAACAGATGCTCCATCAGTAACGTGAATATGAATTAAACAGAAGGTATTATAAGATAAGTAATGTAATTTAAATAACCAAAATGTGATTATTCAAAGTGTAGATAGCAAAAAAAGCAAGCTGGTCTGGATTTATGTTCCACAGAAACTGAAGCGGCCTCCATACGCATTTGAAATTATAAAAAAATTTATTTTTCTATTTATCATAAACGATATTTTTCTAGTCATTAATCTGATAACCACTAAAGGTCACTTACCGGATTACAGAAATCCGTAATTCCCAATGCTACAGTGAACCTTTAGACACTTTTTGCGGAACTCCCCAAAGGCGCCTTACTAGGCAACTAAGATTCTAAATCTGAGACCGGTTTATCGATAACTGTTACCACCTCTGAGATCTGGATGTGACATACAAAACGGAACTATAATAGCGGTTTCCCTTTGGTGGTGGTGGTGGTGGCCGCTAGAACCGGAAAATCTAGTGAAATAAGGAAGTCGCTTTGTGACAAATATCAAAACGTATGAAATACGTGATGTGAAAAAAATGATCATAACGAAAACGTGCTTGGAAAATGGAAAAGAAGCTGTATGTACAAAATAAATACCAATCTAAATGGTTCTTTTAAAACAAGTAATTAAATTTGATTTAATTTGCGGATTTGATTGAGTTTTTTTGTCGATTGTATAGACATTGATTTATGTTGAACGACAAAAAATTACATCTTTTCTTAAATTTATCATTATTTGTTGAATAATTTCTAATATACATGGTAGGTAAAATGTTAAAAGGTCAAAATTTCCGACATATTGTTTCCACAATATACATGTACTTATACCTATAGTCAGCTAATTCAATTTAGCAGATATAAACTTGGCTTTGGGAGAAAAAAAAAAGGTTCTACCTTCATATACGATAACACGTAATAAATAATGTTGTAACTACCTTAGGGTAACCGAAATATATCTTATATACGTTGTTCCTTCAATTTACATCCACACGAAAATTGCCTAAAGTTTCTCTTTTTTTTTTCTTCTCTGTACAGGAATCGAGAAAAATATAAAGTTGAATCAAATTTATAATTTATCGAGGGAAAATTTCTTGATAAATTAAATTTTTCAGGTAAAACCAGAAAAAAAAACATTCTTCAACTACATATATTCTTAATAAAGTTAGTCCCTTTTTTTTCTAAAAATAAAAAATTGCTACATTCTATTGTTGGTTACGTAATACTATACTACACATCATTTGAAATATTTCTCCTGGAAATTCATATCATTCTTTTCCGTGTTTCTCGGCGAGCTTAAATTGTAATTTCCGTAAATCTATTCATATATGTGTTTCAATATTTCTTTATTTACGACAAAAAAATTTCTGTTTAGCCGAAATTACAATTTTAGGGCAATTTTTTAGGAAAAACAAAGCCAGAAGTTAAGAAATAATGATACTTAATAGCGTGGTGTTAAGGAAAGGCGCACATTGAGATGTCGGCGTCGTACAGGTACGGTTTTACCCTCTATGAGAAGAGGTACCAGCGAAAAATATTCTTGGTTCGTCGCGCTTTAGTTATCATTTTAGTACTGATGTACTGTATCTGTCTGAGCTAGCGACCCCTGAAGTTGCTATAACTTATATGAAACGCGGAAACCCGCTCTGCACTAACTTCTGACAACTTAGTCTCAATGTGCGCTCCGCTTAATTGTGAAAAGCAATTTTGCGATTACACAAACAAGTGCAACAGAAACAAAGTTCAAAATGGTCTTTAATACAAGTTTTCTAATGTTCAATGAAGTCATTGCTAATAAAATAACAATCATATCCAACTTCTTAGACTAAAGATTAAATCCGTTTTACATTTAAATGCAGAAGCTATTAAAAGGCTTTACATAAGGAGAAATAGATGATTAAAGTATTATTTGCAAGAGAAAATTGAAGAACATAGATTAAATTAACAAAAAACAAAGAGACGCCTTCGAATCTTTATTTAACCGTAATTTCAGTATAATAATAGAAATTGTCGAATCTGAATCTTCAATGAAAATATTCCAAAAATTTTAATCAACACGATTCGGTGAGGAAAACTCCAACTCCAAGAATTCCTTGCCATACCTCTAAACGTAAACAAATATCAGCACAAAAGCAAAACGAACAATTTTTCTAGACTGAAACAAGGCGAAGGGGAAAAAAAGGACAATGGACATCAGTTGAAGACGGTTCACGCTTGAAGTGTTACACATGAAGAAAAACTAGACGAATGGAGAACTGTTTTTTGTAAGGTCACATATAAAAGAGAAGGATTTGAAGGGCTGAATATAGAAAAGTGAGTGGTAAAATTTCCACTTTTTGATGTTTTATAGGGGTGACTATTATGAGAAAGTTTACACAATGTTGTATTGTTATTATTATTATTATTGTTGTTTTATTATTGCAGTAAACTTGTTTTTATTGATTTTCTCAAATTGTGTGGAAAATTTTTCAGTGTTATACTATACGTATACATATATACATTATGTATTGATATACATTTACACCGAATATATGCAAGTTCTAGAAAATGTAAATATGTTTACAATATTGACAACACTTTAAAAGCTTTGAATGTTCATTCTAGATGGGATATTGTCAAAGCACGTTTCCTAGCTAATTTTAGTCCTTTAATGTTGACTTGTTTGGAAGCAGAACTCCTCAAGGCAGTCTTTAAAGGATGATTATTCTACATACAACTTGAATAGAGACATGATTTATCCTGAACTTCAAACATTCTACTGGAATTATAGTTTCATGCTTTGTCCTGTCCTCTGTAATTGTTATCAGCATTATTATTATTATTGTCTGTCGTTATACTTAATATAGTTAGAATTTTAATTACTGTTAGAATGTGAATGTTTTATCGCCTTTATAAAAGTATTTTGAAGAGTTGAACAAATTTAATTCACTTGTGTAGAAAACTATGTTGGAATGGAAGCAAACATTTTCGCAAAAGCTTTTAAAAGGACGTTCAATATTGGAATAGATTCAAGCCTTGATATTTTATATCGAACAAAGAAAAAGTCTTCCTTAAGCATTGTATCGTGATTTCTCATATTTGCTGTGACATTCTGTTCAACTAAAAACAATTCAAAAATTCCAATCATTTTCTCGTTATCATCACCATCAAAGCAAAAGTTTATCATGTACCTGGATTTTTAAAATTACCGAAATACAGTAAATATTTACGATTATTGATTCTAATCGGTTTAATCAAATATCAGTTTAATTTTGTAGTAAATAATGATTGTTTATTTAAGCCTGATCCCCTATTTCTACTGTGTCTGGCATGATATGTAAACAGAACGTCGTGACAATTTGTTGGAAACGTTGATTTTTCTCGTCCAAAGGGTCCTGGCTTTTACGGTTAAACAAGTATTTGATGAAAGGCTGTCTCTCTACAACACTAACCGAAAACTTACCTAACATGCCAACAGGAAACTGGTATGGTGCTTGAAGTGGGTTCTCAATAACACTCTGCGTTACTACCCAAACATAATTTTCACCAGTTAGATGATAATCTCTAGCAGCTGTAAGAATATCAATAGCTTCTTCACGCGTACAATACAACAACATGACACGAGCTTCCGAATCCACTAATGCTGCCAAATCACGATGATTTGCCACCAATACAGCATTCAATATTGTAAATTTA
>JAZBHA010000528.1:0-10887 GCA_037464855.1 Iselma pallidipennis | reverse complement strand
GGATGAGAAAGATATTCACCTGCATTGCAGAGACTCGTTCTCTGACAGCTTGTATGAAATCATCATGGCCAGCGATCGGACTTGTTACAACCGAGAATTGATGCCATTTATAACGTTCCAAAATACTTAACATTGCAGCAGTTTGATGTTCTAATGATGGTGCTAATTGTAATTGCAATGAAGATTGTGAAGCACGCCGTTCTAATCCAGAATTATCTGCATTCCATGCAATAACTGGAATACCTAGATAGCCAGCTAGTTGAAGGAAATATTGTGCTGATGCTGTACTGCGACCATATTGCTCGTAATTCATTAGATATAAAATCGCTGAAACGTTCACTGACAAGAATTCTTTACATAATGACTTCAGGATGGCTGCAAAAGTAAACAGAAAGAAACAATGTAAGTATAATAATATAGATTTATATTTTATTAAAATAGAATAATATATAAAATGGAACTGAAATTATTGAGAATATTTTAAGACACTTGGTAAAATGTGACTACAAAGAAAAGTTGACACAAAAGTAAATAAACTTATTGTAAAGTTTGATTTATTGATAGTAACTTTTTGAGTAAAGTACTAATAAAAAAACAGTAGAACCCTGCCATTTCATCAAGTGTCCAGACCGACGTATGACGGATTAATGCTCGCTCCTTCGCGTACAAGGAGTGAAATTGTATTTACACGTATGTACGTGCCAGAACCGCCCAAAAATGCAGCGCCACGCGAGTCGCCCGCGGAAACAACAGTTTTCACATTTACTGACTGAAAATTATTGGACTTTTCGTGCAGTCTGGCGCGCCTTATCATCGTCAGTCACGCAGTTAAGCATGTGTAGTGTAAAGTTCCCTAATATTTTTGAATTAGGGCTTCCACTGTTTTATGACAAGATTTTTGTTTTTCGGACGTCGAACAATTGTTTGATGAAGCTCGACTGAACATACTGTTTGATAAAAATATTTAATGGACAAACCAATCGACACATGCATCTCCTGTACGTTTCGTAAGGGTCCTATAGAAATTTTATTTTATTTCATGAATTTTCTGTTTTGTCTAATGATGGTATTCCACAGCATCGAGTACTTGTTCGAGGCAGTTGTCCGAAACAACTTGTTTCAGACAAATTGTTAGTAAACGGCCTTATATTTGGGCTTTATGTTGGTGGTACCGTTGGTTAATTACTAACGACATATCTAGCCCAGGACACTATTTTTAACCGAAGTAGCATTATGGGGAACTCCTTGTGTTTATAATTCCATTTTTCCACAGTCAGCCACACAAAGAAACTTAATAACGGGGTTTTACTGTATATAGATAATAAAAGAATTTTATAGTCATAGAGTTTGCTTATTTACTCTATTTTTTTTTTGGATAAAGATTAAGCCACGTATAAAGCGATCAACTGCTTATCTACTCTAGAAGAGAAAAGTTTATAGACATAACACGAACAATATTAAAGGGTTGTAAAGTACATACAAGTTCCTTTATTAAACATATTATATAACTTCTAGTGCTGAAAATCCTAAATATACCTACTAGGATGACTAACAATAAGAGCTTTTATCATCAGATAGAAAAGCTTTTAAAAATTCTAATCGAATTTTTATTTTTTTTTGTAAAATTGAAACATTGAAATAAATGTAGGTACTGATCGCATTAAATTCTTTCCCTCTAATCTAATAGAATATTGAAAAAATGCCTCTTCGAGTAATTGAAAATGGTCACAAAAAAAGAATGAATTTTCTTCGGGAATTTACAAACTGAAAGTTAAGGTGTTCTTTTTAATTAACAGCACACCTCCATTAGAAGAGCAGTAGAGCCAGGGAAATATATATACAAGGTATCCCAACAAAATATCTTGTCTTATAGGGTTCTTATTCGCTAATTTTCAAACAACTAGTAGTTTTAATGCATGAATGGTGGGGAAAAAGGTGTTTCTACTTCGTTATCTACCTATACAATATGCACTTATGTTCAGCCGCTGTTTCAACAGAAAATAACAACTTCCATTAATTTTTGATGCCGGTAAGTACGAACATCATCAGCTTAAGTTTAAAAAAAAAGGAGTCGAGAGACAGTTTTTCTTAAATATACGAAAACAATGTAAAATTAAGCAACTTTTGTTAAACTGTGCGTCGTATTATTAATATACATTGCTTTCAAGTATTTACGTGAACTGTCTTGAGGGGGTGCTTGGCAATTTTCGCCTACGTACCACTGAACCATGAAGTTATTATTTATTTATAGACGTTTATAATGAAATACGATTTTTTTTGTTTGAAATAAAAGTTTGAGAAACACTGGATTAAAGGATATGGTATACAATACCTGACGTAAAGTTATAAAAGAATTATAAGAAATTTCGAAATGAAAATAGAAAAAAAAAGCGGAAATTAAGAACCCAAATATATGATAATGAGACAAATACCGGAAGAGACAGAAAGTGGAAGTTATAAATCTGGCAGAACATTTACATATCTTCGTAGTATTAGTATAACAAAGAAAAATGAACAAGATAAAGAAATAAATACTGGAAAGAGACAAGTAGTGTTTGTTGCGACAAACAAAGCGACAGTTGCCACCAAAACAGGATAAAACTCACAGATTTACAGGACAGTCGTAATCAAACAGTGACAGTGACATATGCAACTAATGATGGACATACAAAAAGACAGATCAACAGAGAGATTGGAAAGAAGTGAAAGAAGAAGGATTTCAAGAAATCCAGATCCAGTACGAGGAGATCCAACGCAAAAAAAAAGATCAAGGATCGATCAAAACTATTTTATTTTATTTTTTGTTATATTATTAGGAATTGTAGTGAAACAACGTTGTTTGTATTTTCTAGTTTGGGGGCCAACGTTTCGTTACCGTGTGGTAACTTCCTCAGGCCCCCAACAGTAACGAAACGTTGGCCCCAAACTAGAAAATACAAACAACGCTGTTTCACTACAATTCCTAATAATATAAGAAAAAATCAGAAATAAGGTGAAATTAATCATAAATAATATTTTATTTTATTTTATTGCTTATCATTATTACTCCCTAAAAAAATTCTGATATACAAAAAATATGATTCCATCTGCTTTGTTATTTATTTTAATCACTGTTGGAAGCTGTTCCCTTTATATAACCCATAAAAGAATCTCATCATTAATCATTTGTTTCAGTTGTAATTTATTTCATACATCATTACAGAAAAATAAAAAATAGAGGCTCATAAAGCTAATATTACAGTACAATAATGACTGTGTACATTACAGTTTTCATTTTTAACACCCCTTTTGAACGTGAAATACGTCTAAATATAGATAGGTACGTATTAATTAAAATATTATTCAAAATTCAATTGACTAAAGAATAAATTATACATGGAATTGGAATTTTACATACAATTATATCTACCTACTCGATTCCTATACCATCATATTGTGACAATCGTAATGAGTTTTCTGCATGTTACTAGAGACATTCAAACTGCGCGAGTCTACTGTTTGTGGATAAAAGCCGAACATAAATTTTCATTTCATCTAATAGATGTCATCTGTATGGAAAATGGAATATCTAGATAATTCCTTTGAAAACTGGAAACACTAATGAAATTCAAAATAAATTCTTCTACAGATGATATCGAAAAAAGCTGATTTTAGACGAACAATAAGTTAACTGCCCCCAATACATTGAATCCATGTACGTATGTGTGTATAAAGTAAATTTTATCTCGGATTTTGGAACAAACCGACATTGAATTTACTTTGCTATGAAGCAACAGACAGACCAAAATAAACTTTACAATGTTGCTTTTTTTCCCGCTACTGGTTTTTCTCTTGTCTGTACTGTGTGGTTTCGGTAGAAATAAAGGGAAGAAAAGTGTTTAAAACTTTTTTTTTTACAAAAGTTACACTGATTTACAACACTTTCAGATGTTATCTTTTACCCAAAGATCCATGAATCTACTACTTTAAGTATCAAAATTTACGATCAAAAGCTTTTTTTATTGCAAACTGGGCTTTGAACTTTTATTGTTGCGATAACTTTCAATTTTTCTAATTTTTCCTTTACAGCGTAATAGGAAAAAGAGATAGAGAGAGGAGAATACTGAAAAACCCAACCTGTATCAGTGAAGCTTAACATACATATCATACATGTGTGATATTGCGGTTTTGTTTACTGTTTAATAATAATAATTATAAATACAAACCCGGTGACAAGTGTCATATACATGTTCGAATTGATGTTGAAGTATTTTAAACACATCCAAACTGTAATGGAATCTGCGTTATCTTTAACTAGATATTCTCATGTAATATACCGCAATACAAGGTAAATATATAAAGAGGGGAAACGGAGAAATATACGAAATGACATTTCATATACATATACATATAGATGATATTTACCCTTTTGTATGTAAAACCCGTTATAACAATAATAAGTGCGTTACTATACCGATTATCCCACAAATTTCTACCCCCATGCATTACATTCAACCTTTACTGCGTTTCATAGGAAAACGAAACGAGAACAAACGTTTTCTTTTAAATTTGTTAAATCTGTGTCCTTATTGATGGATTGCGAAGCGTGGTCTGTACGACGGCTTTAGGCAATCCGGATTGGTTCAAGTCGTACAAGCCGCGTTTCAGAGTCCATTATGGGAATATAGCTTAATATTTGTGAAATAATTCATAATCATGGGTAAGCATTGTCTAAAACTCTTCAAACTTCTTGTATTTTTGCAAAAACCGTATAAAAATTTAATTTGTACCCAATTTGCTTGAAAATTATTAAGTGGCGAAGAGGAGAAAGATTTGAATAAAAAAACCCGTGTCGTTGCTATTTAATTCTATACAAGCTTCCTATCAAATCCGTAATCAATCTCCTTTTATAAATGTCAAGAACTTTTAATATAATCCTTGTAAAATGTGTAAAATGTATATAGCTACATGGATATTTATAAAGAAAAGTTGCGCTTATTTTCTCTCTTTGATAAAACTTCATCATTTACAAGTGATTCGAAGTATATTTATTATTTATAAAGTAGTCGATGAAGGCTTACACTTATTCTTTATACTCTCTTGAATGATTTAAGAGGGACATTTCACATTTTTGGACAACGAATTGCTCAACAAGAAACGGAAAGTGTGTTTCTTTAGGAATCACGCTCACTACGTCCGCTTAAAAGCATTGATCCTTATGGCAGGCTCGAATCGAAACGAGTCCGACGAGCTCGATTCACGTCTCCTATAAGAATCAATCCGATGAATTCTAACGAACGTCTCCATCTCCGTCTCCGCCTTCGTCATCCCCAGTGTCATCTTGGCAATTCTAATGGACGTCTTTGCGGCTCCGCCCACAAGACTCTAAGCGGAATATTTAACCACTATCCTTATTTCTATCATTGTCATTGTCACGATGACGATGACGGAGACGGAGACGTTCTTTAGAACACCTCGGAATGTTTTTAATTTTGGAGGGGAAGGACGTGAGGACGATTCAGATGTAGTGCGCGTAGTTCCTCACACTCTACGACTTTTATACTCATTGTCAGTAAAAACTCATTTATTCGGATTACATGGCGATAATGGAAAATTTGGATAATTGAGAGTAGGGGAAAAATGTATTATTTTCAACCTTAAATTGGTTAAACCGTACACACGTGTGATCTGAATAATCGAGGTCCGAAGAATTTCAAGCAAATATGGTTAATAAATCCAATCATAGGCACGCAGTACTGTAAATGTTTGGCAAAAAGGGGGTTACCTTTATCTATAGACGGTGAATTCCTGAAATTTACGTGGAGAAATTATATTATTATCGATTAGACATAAAACAGAATTCCAAGAGATGAACCAGAAGAATCTATAACTGATTTATATGGAGACGACGAGAATTTTATGACAGACAGGAATTCGGAACAGAAAGAAAAATATGAGACAGTGAAAAACGTTAAGAGTATCCAGAACTACAAATGACTGTGGCTATCGGACTATTAAAAAAAAAGCAACCTCCACCCATCAGCATCAAAAAAAAAACACAGCAAGAAAAGATAGATAAAACAAAAACTGTAATTCGTTGAAGAAGAATCTATCAGTATGTGTCTGGTGAGAAACTGTTCTAGACAAGTGAAGAAAATAGCAAAAAAAAACCATCCCCAAATGACGAATTAAACATAGAAAAAGAATGATTTCAATAAATGAATAATTCATTGATGATTTAAATCGAAATTTTCATGTTCTAATTTTATTAGTTCGCTTTCGATGTGCAATTGACAGTCAATCACTTTACGTTTCTCCAATGAACTATAAAAATTCAAATGAAATGTAAAGAAATACACATATTTACACATAGGAACTGATCGAAGAAAGCTAACGAGTCAGTTATCAAACAAATCAACAGAAAAGAAGCTAAAAATGTCGATGTAATTTACAGGGTCTATAAAACCTTTTTATAAAAATTCCGTCTTACATCCCTGTCACACGGACACAATACAATTCAATTTAACCAAGTTCGCATTTACCTTGGCTCTCAATTTGCCGTGTGACAGCACACAATATTCAATTAATTTAGTAAATTGGCTGTTCAGAACTCTATTTAGCTAAATTGTGTTAACTACGCATGCGCGGCATCTAAAAGCATGGCTGCCATCAGCTGTTTGTTCAAGAAACCACACACAACATGCACATGACAATCTACGCCTTGCGCGTGCGTTAATTGTAATTGTGAAATGCCCGTGTGACAGGGTAGAGTTCACCAATATTTCAATTTGTATTGACCTTGTCGCTAAATTGAATTGTATTGTGCTCGTGTGACTGGGATCTTAAAGACAACGTATATAAAATATTTATTGTTGTTTATAATAAAAATAAGAAAGAGATTTTATTGTCTGCACGTCTTATTTTATTGAGTCCCCTTTACATTATTTTTATGATCTGTTTACAGATAGATGAATTTTGACAAATATTCTCTGATTAATTGATTTGCAAATACTAAATCCCACTGAATAAAATTAATGTGCTTATTGGCACGAGTTATTATGGAAATTCTAAAACATTATCAGATTATCCCTTGCCCAAAAAAAAACCAAACGGATAAATACGGCGCCTGAAAGTTTGTACACTTTACATAAATACGAATTATGTTTTACCACTTTTTCCTCCAACTATTATTGTAAAGATCTAGATTTCTGAGGGTATGAGAAAAATTTGAGAAACCTTTCAATGGTTTACTGAAGCGGGATAAAAGCCGATTCAGGTGTAGACCTGAAATCCTGACAGATAACAAGTAAGAAGGTGTTATCGATTTCAATCAATTCTGAAAGATCTGAGAACGGTCATTCCTGCCTCCTACTTTTATTGTTTCAACACTATAGTGATTAAATATAAACAAGAGAAAGAGATGTCGGGGTTTCTTGTTGAAAGACAGACTCTCTCTCTTTCTCTCATTAATTAACATCGTATAAATCCTATATCTGTGTACACTGGAAATGTCGAACGCAAATTTATTAAAATTAACGGAAATTAAATCGAAATATTCACACAGACAATTATCAAAAGATGCACTCAATTTTCTGTAGATTTCCCAATTTGTGCCCAAGCACATTATTTTTGTTTCATCGAGTTAATCAGTCTGGATTCCAACCAGCTCAAATACGACGATAATTTAAACAAAATATTGTAAATGTTTAATTTTAGGAACGTGGTATTTTTGAATTATCCATTCAATTGTTGGGTCCTCTAAAGTGATTAAAACTTTGTTGATTAGTAGTCCCTCTTAGACATTAAAATTATCAAATCGACGCCAAATTTCGAGTTATATCTCACAGAATGATGCATCTTAAAGTTAAAACTTGGTATTGAGTTGTCTATTGTATTGTTTTCAAGAGACAACACAATCATCCTTGTTGTTTGGAATACAATCCATACCTATATCGGAGATACTGAAGGGGAGTTTCTGGCAAGTTTTCACTGTGTGTTTGTGTGTGTGTGTGTTCTGATTGCTTTAAAGTGGAATAAATTCCAATCAAGATCCTTGACTAACGTTTTGAAGGATCAAGACACTCAAACGTAAAGTAAAGACGATTGAAATGGAATTCCAGTATAAACAAAATAATTTCCTCATATATGCAAATTTGAATTTAAATTAGATAAATTTTCCAAAAAGTACACTTATGGATGTATACACAGCAACCACACAGAGGCAAGATATAGTTGATGATATCTGTCGAAAAGGAAATCACAAAATAAGATTGAATTCTAGTCATGCATTATTCAGAAGAAATTGAAAGGGTATTCAACCAGACAGAAAATGAATTCCATATGATGATGTGCGTATAGATACGGTTACATGTTTTGCATAAGATATGACATTTTTGTGCAAACAATTAATTGTTTAATAGTGGATAATGAAAGAGAATTTAGAGAATTTTGCATAGTTGTTTGTTCTTTTTTTGCCAAAAGGATACTCTAAAGTTGGCTGTATTCCAACAAACTTTCATATTAGGTAACTTTTCTATTATAAAATCTGTATAGTAAACAGACTGATTTTACAGAACGTACAAAGAACTGACCACAAATTAAAAGAAAGAGACCAAATAAAAGAAGGAGTGGCGCAGCTCTTTTTTTCGCTCGCACGTTTCCAATGAAACAAAAGGAACAAATACCACAGATTTCTTAAATATTTGATTACAACCAACCTGTTGGACTGGGCGTCAGTGTCATTAGAACGTAATGTACATTTTTCGGTGTAAAATTATAACGTCTAAGCCATTCAAAACGTTGTCCTCTCGAACGATGCAATCCAGATACAGCATTATTTATCGACCTTGTATATTCACGTACACCGAAATTAGTGTACGGTAATATTAGACCAACATTCAAATATTCATTCGGTTGTCGACTATGTTGTTGTAGATCTTGATACGAATCAACTGATATTAACAACAACATCAACAACAATAACAATATGGCGCGGTACATATTCGAACACTTTTTTTACCACAATTTTCACCTAAACAATTCATAATTTGCCTTCAAGAGGGATAATTGAAAAATAACCACATAGTAGAGATACACATTGCCATAGAAAAAACTCAATCATCACCACTACCCACGAAACAAACAATAGTTTCACTAGGAGATGCAAAATACACAACACGGGATGCAACCACACACACGGGGACGGACGCAGCCACCGCCCCAGCTGACTGTTGGACCAAAAAAGGATACCAATACATCAGTGATATCTATACGATAAAGATGGATAGAGACTTTAACTTGGAGGGACGCAGGCGTCGTTGCTAGGACACTGCGACGCATCAATCTACAGTTGAAAGAAAAACACGAAACGTTAAGGACCTGTTTTCACTTTCGTCTCGTTTTTTTTTTTATTATTGTTATTGTTGTGGTTGATAGTCAATGACAACAGTCAAGCTTTATTGAAGAGGAATAAATCAAGATTAAATTTGTCTCGTTTTGTATTGATGTGATGAGAGCGAAAAGTCGGATTTCCTTTCGAGATGAATTTCGATTATTTGTTCGTTTGTGTAATCATCAGATTAGCACTTTTTACAATTTCCACCAATAACGAGACACTTGTTAAAGGATTCAATCAGAATCTGAGCTTACATTAAACCAACTATTAAATGTACCCCAATAATAATATTTTAAAAAAACTTCAAATTGGCGATTCTCGCCCGGCGCCTCCACCATTTTTGTCAAACTAGAGAACATGCTTTTTAAACCACATCTTTCAATATTTCTTTATAGTTTTAGTAGTTTTTCTAACATTTTTCTTGGAGTTCTATATTTCAACAATTATTGAGTCGTTGAAGAGCTCTTTTTATAGTCTTCTCTTGAAGGAAACCTTATATAATACATCCAGTTGAAAAATGACTGGTCGATGATACAGCTAAACTACATGATAGACCATCCGAAACAAATTGTTGGTTTTCCTTTGCATTTCGATGGGAGTATATAATATATAGTTAAGCATTGTCGTACGACAAGTGACCAATTTAGTCTTGAACTTGTCAAATCTGATTCCAATCAGTCGTAGCAGGATTGTTTACTTCTGTTTGACATAGGGTTGGGCAATTCCAGTTACAGTAATATTGGTAAAATGTCGGTAATTTAGTGCAAAGTTACATTTTTCATAATTTAGCTAAATAAAAGTAAAGTACCGGTATAGAGGCGAGCCAGTATTCCAAATATTCCAGATGAATCGGAATTTTTCAATTAAAAGTCGTTAATGCTGAAACTTTTCTCAATATAAATGTTCCTTGAATCTTTTGGAAAAAAAATCAATATTGATATTTAACAAAACGACTCTTAGCTACCAAAAGTCACTTTAGGAAGCATTTTTAAATTATAATTATTCGGTACACTTTTATAGAGACGCCTGAAGTTGAAATTTTCGATAGTCCTTTTTATTTTCACATAGAAAAAGCTGTCTGAAGCTCGAAATTGATCTCAGAAATTAAAATTGATAATTGCAATTTGAAATTCTAAACTACAAAATTCATACATATTCTTCTTCTCAACAATGTTCAATTCTGTGAAGAAAATATTTGAAATTTTCCAGTCAAAAGAACGAAATGGATAAATATTTACATTAAAACTGACTCATTTCAAACGAACAGATTTTATAATATAAAGGATTCTTTGAAGAGTAAAACTTATTAAAATAAATACAAACAAATGTTAATTGGAATTGTTTTAAATCTAAATTACTCTCTTCCAGGTTGATCAAATCGTTTAAAAATCATAGAATTTTCTAATGATTCAACAACAACAACAACAATAAATACAAAAATTTCCTAACAATAATACAGGAAATGAAAATCTCTGAGGATATTGAGTGATCATTCTACGAAAATTGTCAATATA
>JAZBHA010000527.1:48894-59054 GCA_037464855.1 Iselma pallidipennis | reverse complement strand
GTACACATAATTGATCTCTTTCAACCTGAAATCGATAATAATTACAGAATATATTTGAAATATTCCATTTGCCACACTTTTTTGGTAGTAAAACCGATAATTGCCTCTTATTTAAATAATTGTTTTACAACCAACCTGATTAACGTTATAGTACCTAACACATTGAATTGTGACAAAAAAAAAATGGAATTAATAATCAATTTTTTCGAATACGAATTCACATTTTGAGAACACCAAGAGAAATCAAAGCAGGTCTTCAACTGGTTTGCTTGGCAACGATCTCTTTAACACGAAAAAAATCATTATTTTCTCAATAATGCGTCTTTGAGTTTGTGTTTTTTTTTTGATTGTTGTATTTTTTGGTAGTTGTTTAATTCCAAGTAATTATCATTAATTGTCAAGTCTTTGATTAATTGTAAACACCGCCAACATACGATTATGTAGTGATTGTTCCCTCACCAATTTAAAACTTGTCCATTATTATTGGATATAATATAATACACATTTATAGTATACATGTGTACAAGTTCTTTATTCAGTTAACGTCAGATAGTAGGTGTGTATCAATCTATTAAAGGCTGGACTAGTGATACTATTACTTCTTATAAAGTATTGCTGCTTTTCTTTTGACACACTATAATACTTTCAAAAATTTCAATATATAATTAATAAAAAATTACTGTATATAAACAATGTATTTGAAAATTATTTTCTAAACTTATCACAGAATTGTAAAATTATTATTATTGTTGTTGAATTTGTGCTACTGGGGAAGTCCAAGGCTACATCATGGGATATACAACATCATCACCATCTGATGAACAGGTAGTGATTTAATTATAATCGACCATGAAAATAAAAGTATTGTCTAGATTTCTACTTAATATTTAGAAGATTTATAACTTTTTAGATTCATTTTATTGCACATACTGCACTTATAATATCAAGTATACACAAAAAATGCAATTGATCCCATTATCTATTGATATACATGTTTGATTAATATTGAAAACATTGAAAAATTTTAATTAATTTTTTGTGTTATTAACTGGTCTATTACCAAGACAATTAATTCATTAGATAAACTGTATCTCTCTTATATGTATACAGTTTCTTATTTTTCATTTTTCCTAAATAATCGATAATAACGTAATTAATATTAAATGCATTATAGGTAATCTATTAAAATTTGTTACAATGTTAATATTAACATAAATGTTTACTAATAATTTTTCATGTAAAATTTGATATGTTATCAACAAATACTACTTTAGAAAATGAATATTCTACGTATAATAATAATATAATTCATGGAATATGACGAACGTGTGTGAAATTTATAGTTTTCCTTTACCACTAATTAGTGATTATTCTTATTAATTTTCTTAAATTACGACTTTACGACAATCGTGGCAATGATGAGATGAAAACGAAAAATTTTGGTTCAATCTGATTATAGTGACGAACAGGGCTATAGGTCGTAGTCATGATAGTCTTGTAGGAGTAGCTAGAGTATCTGAAAGTTCCGGGATAGGTCAAGTTTCCCAACCTTATTACCCGACAACCTGCAAAAAAGTGTAAATCCCTAAAAAACTACAGATAATGGACAAAAAATGCTCTGAAGGTAGCTCAAAAGTGTATCAGTGAATCAGAGGTAGTTAGGGTAGCTGGCTACGGTCCCAGTCACGAGTATAGTAAATCAGGGGTAGTTAGGGTAGCTGGCTATAGTCCTGGTGACCATTACCATTAATTATCTTGCAACTTATTTTTCAAAATTTTTATTTCTTGTTTGTTTCTTTTTTGAAATTATTCCATTTTTATATAACCACGATTGTAATATTTCAACTTTCATTTTTTCTTCAATCTAATCTAATCTTTTAATAATTGCCTTGTTTACTAAATAATTCCTAAAATTTGGGACAGAAATATTCTTATTTCCAATTTATGGTACGATCTCCCGTCTATGATAGATCACCACAAAACATTTTGCTTTCTGTAGTTTTTATTAGAAGTTGGTAGGTTATTCTTTTAAGTCGAACTTTTACCCATTATTTCACGAGACGTATTACTTTTTACAAAAATGGGGTTTCGCGCCCTCAAAAATTAAAGATAACAGTGACGTGTTTTCACACCACCACTGTAGCGAGAATTCCTCTAAACTTGGTCCCCTTATACTTTTTACACTTTTATAGAGATAGACAATCCGAGGGGCTCTAAAGAACGTCTTCGTCTCCGTCTCCGTCTACGTCATCGTGATAATGACTTTTTTGACAATTCTTTCCGTCCGTACGGACGCTCACCATCGGAAAAGTCATCAAGCGAAGATGTGCACTGGAGATGACGAAGACGAAGACGTTCTTTAGAATTCCACGGATTAATTTCGCCTCTCGCACGCTCCTAGTCTTAACGATGTCGAAAATTCCTTGAGAAAACGATACCTAAATTAATTATTTTTTAATATAGAAATAAGTGAATTTTATTATTATTATCTTATGTTTAATTAATAGATTTCTGTAAATTTCCATCGGACCAAAATTACTCGTTCAATAAATTTGTACGTAATAAATTAATTTGAAATTGTAATTTAGGAATTTTTAATGATTCCAAAAACTACTCTTTAAGTCTGTAAATTATTGGATATAAAGATATAACATAAAACATGTTACAGAACACCTGAAATTATGAAGCTGAAACTATAAACATGAAAATCAAAACATATCAATCAATGTTGAATAGCTTATAATAAACCAAAATTTTCAATAAATTCTAGAAGATAATAATTTTTATTTTAAGAATTTGGACGATCGAAATAGCTTTGGAAAAAAACGCGGAGCGGAAAACGGACAAAGAATAGAAAAAACTATAAAATTTGGAAAATTTTTATAATCCTATAATAAAACACAAGAAATAATTTACTAAAGAAGAGAAAATATTAACAATATTTAATAATACTCCATTAATAATAAGAAAATCGATATTTTGAAAATTGATAAAGTACATCTAGGTATATAGAGCGATATTGCAACACATATTGCTTTTATCAGATTGGGTAATTTAATTCAAGTATAAAGCACCTTACTCAAGGTTTCATATAGTAATTTATCGACAACAAAATAACAAAAGGATAATACATATAACGTATGTGTATATTTTGAACTGATAATCGTTATTATTATTATTATTATTATTAAAAATAAAGTCATCCAAAAACAATGAACAATCCCTTAGTTATTTATTGTTTTCATAACTCTTTTTTTATCAAATTCATTAGCATTGTAATTGAGATTATCACAAAATATTTACCTTCATTTAGAATTGCACTAAATTGCATTTTTTTGATTGCAGAAAGTTCCATACCCTAAACAAGTATTCTTTATTGTTGTCAATGAATTTTGCGAAAGATTCTGCTACTATGGCATGCGAAGTAAGTTACTCCTCTTACCCATCAAATGTTACAAAAAAACTAATTGTTTTCATATAATTCTAGCAATTCTTAGTTTATATTTGGTTAATATTCTACTATATAGTGAGAGTGATGCAAAAATCATCTATCACACTTTTACAATGTTCACATATTTCTTTCCCATACTTGGTGCCATAATTTCGGACAGTTGGTGGGGTAAATTCCGGACAATTCTTTATGTTTCAATGATCTATGCATTGGGAAATACTGTACTGGCTGTAGCTGCAATTGAACCCATTGGATTACCACAAAGAGAAATATCAATATTAGGTTTATTATTGATAGCACTTGGTACTGGTGGTATTAAACCATGTGTTGCTGCATTTGGTGGTGATCAATTTGTATTACCACAACAAGAACTACAATTAGCCGCATTCTTTTCGATGTTTTATTTCTCAATAAATGCCGGCAGTTTAATATCAACATTTTTAACGCCGGTTTTACGAGAAGATGTTCATTGTTTTGATGCAGACAGTTGTTATCCGTTGGCGTTTGCTATACCAGGAGTATTGATGATTGTTGCTATAAGTATAGATTTTTAAATCTTCTCATTTGAAAGATATTTTATTCGAAAATTTTGATTTCCAGTTATTTTCGCTTTGGGTAAACCACTCTATAAAATCCTGAAACCTAAAGGAAATGTTATGGTGGAAGTAATGAAATGTATTATAGTAAGTATACTGGTTGTATGTATTCCATAAAATAATTGTTTTCATGCTTCTAGTACGCTATTAAACAAAAAATTAAATCCGACAAATCTCAAGACCATTGGTTAGATCATGCTAAAGATAGATATGGAGAAACACAAATCCAAGATATCAAAATCACATTAAAAGTTCTAGTTCTCTACATACCATTACCAATTTTCTGGGCTCTATTCGATCAACAAGGCAGCGGTTGGACATTTCAAGCTGTACGAATGAAAGGCGATATTGGATTTTATACAATTTTACCCGATCAAATGCAATTAGCTAATCCACTTTTAATCTTAGCTTTTATACCATTATTCACTTATGTTGTTTATCCTGTATTGAATAAATGCCATATATTAACAACACCATTACAACGTATGGTTTGTGGTGGTTTCTTAGCAGCTATTGCTTTTGGAATTTCTGCTTGTATCTCATTAGCTTTAGAAAGTACATATCCAGTATTACCATCAGATGGGAATGGTCAAATACGACTTTATAATCCAATGAATTGTGAGGCTGTCTTAAAATCAAATTTATTCAATGAAGACGTAAAATTACCACCAATGGCTTATAAATATTATGAATTTGATGTACACAATACAAAGAATTCGTCATATACGTTAAACTGTGATACTCAAAGTTACACTGGATCGATCACTGTAACTGAGAAAGAGTCATTGGGATATTTCTTGACTAATCAAGGATTATCACAATTTGACGACGATATTGACAAGAGTGGTGATGGAATGCCCAAAATCAGGTATTATATTGTTGTCTAATCGACTTATCAAATTTCCAACATTGATTTTTCCTTGTGAATTAGGGTTTTAACTGCGGACGGTACAGACGACACTATTGTCAAATTTCTGGACAATAATGGAGATATTGAAAAGAACATTTCAACTACCAACGATACAGCCTTCACAATCAGTCAAGGTACTTACCGGATTGATGGTTTTGGAAGTACAGAACTCGATTTAGGATTAGGTGGTGTTTATACTTTACTTCTCCGTTTTAGCGATAAAGTAACTTGAATTTTATAGTTCATTTTCACTCTTATACGACTGTCTGATTTTTAGACAATGAAACTATACACGATTACAGAAGAGAATAGTGTGCATATATTATGGTTATTACCACAATATGTAATCATAACAGCTGCTGAAGTTATGTTTTCCGTTACCGGTTTGGAATTCTCCTATTCACAAGCACCTGTTTCCATGAAATCGTTCCTGCAAGCTTGTTGGCTTTTAACAACTGCTATCGGTAATCTCATCATTGTCATCATAGAATCGGCGAAGATTTTCGACAAACAAGTAAGTTTTGATTTATATTGATTGTGAACAAATCTAGTTTAATTAATTTTTCCGAATTAGTCGGCAGATTTCTTTTTATATACGGGTCTAATGGTGGCTGATATGCTTTTATTTGCCTATCTTGCTGTACGCTATAAATATGTTAAAAATGAGGAAGAAACTGAAACGGCCACTGAACTGGAAGAAGGTACCGATAATCCAGCTTTTAAGAAAGTGGATAATTCATAAAAAGCTCCTGTGGAGTATTCTATTTTTTATGTGTAAAATTATTTATTAATTTGTAATATGTAAGTATATGTAACAATTTTATTGTACATATTTGTAACGCTAATTTGTTTTTAAATAAAGTTATTGACTGTATATTTATAATGAAACCCTTTTACTTTACAACTAATTGACCACAATTTAAATAGACATTATTAATATCATAATAGAGGACAAGCTTAAAATGAAGGTATTATTTTTGGAAATGGTAAGTATATGAACTCATTACAAATGAATTAGTGTTTAGAATGAATAAACGTCTCCTAGAGTGGTTGAATATTTTTATTGAAAGGAAACTATTTTTATAAACTGAAAAAGAAAACAAACAAATCGGAAAAACGGGTCAAACAAGACAAATTATATATTGAAGAGGAATATTTCATCACAGAAATTTAATTATTTTAACAACTTCCTAAATATTATTGAAAAAAATTCATTAGAAAAAAAACTGATCAATCACTTTTAATTTTCACGGTATAGTAGTAGTAGCAATGCCGTGATTTTTATTATAATAATACTAATCGTAAGTCCAGATGCAAATAGTCACGTTAATTGTAAATCTTTTCCAAGTGTATGATGATTTGCAAGAGTACGTCAGTTTTCAAAAATAGACCCTCCGAAAATAGTCGAGGGCATTTCAATACATCTCTCAGTTGCGGGCCAGACCAATATTGAAGAACTACAATTTCAGAGCCGTTTCACGCGTGTGCATTTCAGTTTTTTTTTTTAACCGTTTAGTTTTTTCAAATCAGTCTTAAAGAGAGTTTTTCTAAGAAAATGATGAAAAATTTATGTATTTGTTATTGTAATTGTACGGTTACCAGTAATGGAACAACCTAAGAGAAACTCGAGACAGAGTAAGTGGTAAAAATATTTATCTAAATCATAAGAGACTAAATTGTCGTCACAACAAGTTAATTGATACAGGATAGCCTTGTTGTAATATATGGCGGGTAAATTTTTTTGGCATGTCGCTACATTTTGGCATTGTTTCTAACAACAAGAGACAAATACAAATATAGATTTGTTTCTTGTGAAGTAGAATATTTAAACTAGAAATTGTGCAAAAATCTAGCAATTTTTTGTCCTGGTCAACGGAAAATTTGGTTCAAATAAAAATATCCGAGCCTCTAGACGGTTATATAACTTCCTATCCTATAACGAGATCTAAAAATTAACTTTTTGTGCAAAATTTTGAGCCAATTTCAATAATATACGCTAAACATCAGGATATATCATGTTTCATTCAATTTTGTGTAAAATATCGTGAGCGTTTTATAAGAAAAAATACATTTTCAGGAGCGAAAGTGCCACGGGTACCGATACAAACCTACAAGTGGGAAGATATACGTAGATCCCGTTCAAAAGGCGGTTACCCTTGGACACATTTATATAAAGAACCAACTGTTGAAGATATTGATCCAGAACAATTTAAAATGTCGGAATTTTCAAAGAGTAGAAGTACATCAACTTTAGGCAAATCAACAAATAGTGTTGATATTTTAGAAATACCAGCAACACCAGATAGTCAAAGTCGTACAAGTCAAGAAAATATTTCAGAACCATCCGGTTATATTGTAATTACAGAAGTACCAAGTGATTCAGAGAATCATTCCAAATCAGAACCAATCGGCTCATTGACAATACAAGAAGAAATTGAAATGGATCTACGTCCTGAATCAGAAAGTTCGGATAATATTAGTCAATATTTAGATAAAGATGAAATTGAAAAAGCAGAAATTACTGAAACTTTAACACCTATGGATGTTGATTTGAATCGACAACAACGTTCGAAATCTGAAGAACCGAAACGCAAACGGAAGCTATCCATTGATAGCAGTTATAGTAGGAAAAGTTTATCAAGATTGGGTATAGTAAAGAAATTGAAGGGAGCTGCTGATAAAATTAAAATTCCTAAATGGGCATCATCATGTAGTGTGAAAAAACAAGACTCAGAGGAAGTGGATAAGCAAGACTCGAAGAAAGTGGATAAGCAAGACTCAAAGAAAGTGGATAAGAAGGATTCAAAGAAAGCGGATAAGCAAGACTCAAAGAAAATGGGTAAAAAGGATTCAAAGAAAGCGGATAAGCAAGACTCAGAGAAAGTGGATAAGCAAGACTCAAAGAAACCGAAGAAACAAGACTCGAAGGAAGAGACCAAATCGAAAACTAAGTCGACGACAAAACAAACTGCGAAAAATCTAAGTGAACCCGTTGAACATAAACCAGTTTATATTCATATACCACTAAAGCCACCGCCAGGTCAAACAGATGAATTCTCCTATCTTGAATTTGAAGAGAAGAGAGAGCCTATTCCTCAAGAGGAACCCGAAGGATCGAGATCTGGTACGAATTCAAACAGATCTGCTACAAATTCAAACAGATCTGCTACGAATTCAAACAGGTCCAGTCGAATACAGGAGGATGTTAATGAAGAAAACAAGGAGAATCAAATAACCGATCAAAATATTAACGTAGAAGAATTACCACAAAATTATGATCAAAGACGATTCAGTGGTGATCCAAATGAAATTGTTGCTATAGAAATATTGAGAGCACAATCCATTGATTTAGATAGTAGCGACATTCGAAATGATTTGAATAATATATGTTGGACACCAGATGATTCTAGTACGAATAAAGACGATGTCATTATAATATTATCAGAAACGAATGAACCAACATCAAGTAAATCAAGAGAAAAGTCGCTATCCCGTCAGAGCAGTAAACGAAAACCACGTGCTAAATCGGCAGAGCCAGAACGTAAACGTAAAGGATCTCTGGAAAGTAGTTACAGTAGAAAGAGTTTATCAAAATTGGGAATTTTACAGAAATTACGAGATGCTAAAGAAAAATTCAAAATCTCAAATCTATTATCACGATCGAATTCCAAAAAACAATCATCAAAGAAAACTAAAAGTGAAAGTGATTTGGAAAAAATTGTAGAGAAGAAAGATAATAATAATAAAAAGCTGGAAGTAACTAAAACCGATGAACCGAAATATATTCATATCCCATTGAAACCACCACCAGGACAAACTGATGAATTTTCCTATTTAGAATTTGAAGAGAAACAACCACAAGTATCCACTGAAAAAACTGATGAAAACAAAGAGACAAATTCACCTGAAAGTCCTTTAAGTGATCAAACTAACGATGTCCAATTTATTGTTTTAACACCACCATCCGATGATGAAATTTTGGACAATGCCGATGTACCAGAAACACCGTCATCAGAGAATCAGTTCTTTGTTGTAGAAGAACTGAAACAGATTGCTAAAGGTGCTGTTGAAAAAGTGTCACCTGAATCGAAAAGAAAGTTAGCAACGGTTAAGGAAGAACAGAAGCCTGATGAAGAAAGAAAAACGTTAGAAGCAGTCAGCGAAGAACAAAGACTGGGTGAAGAAACGGAAAAACTAGAAACTACCAAGAACGTCCAAAAACTTGATGAAGAAGCTGGAAAATTGGAAGTTGGTGAAGAAGCTCCAAAAGCCGATGAAGCAAAAGGGAAATTAGAAGCACAAAAACCCGATGAAGCAAAAGAGAAATTAGAAGCACAAAAACCCGATGAAGCAAAAGAGAAATTAGAAAATGTCAAAAAAGAACAAACACCTATTGAGGACAAGAAAGTGGAAGTTACTAAGGAGGAACAAAAATCTGATAAAGAGAACAAAGGATTAGAGAATGTCGAAGATCAGGTACCTGATAAAGAAATCAGTGAAACGAAACCTGAAACTAATATCGATCGGATGGTAATAGATGTAGGAGACGGTTTGAAATTGACTGAATCAGCGATGGCAAAACAAGAACAAAATATTAAAACTAAAGAAATTAGAGAACAAGAATTGAAATCAAGTTTGAAAAGTGACGGGTCACCTCTGTTAAAGAAGAAAGTTTCATTCAAACGACGTTCACGAGATGAATCCAAAGATGGTATTTATGAAGATGTGAAACCAGTCGTTAAAAAAGATGGATCTGAAGAAAATCTGACTGATGAACAAAAAAATAAATTACAGAGTATAGGAACTAGCCAGTCGATGTCTGTTGATGAGGAGAAGAGTTATTTGGACGAAAAAATCATCAAGAATACCTCACTTGAGGAGGACTACCAGCGATGGTCTAAAATAAGGTAAGAATTAAAAAAACTATGTAATTATTTACTTCTAGAATAACACCTGGTAGATCTTAATAAATCGCTGTTCAAAACTGTTGATTTCGCATGTTGCTTAAGCACGTTGGCTATTATCCAGCTTTAACATTCCTACTAGAAAATCACAAAACGAACACAACTACAGGAAACTCGAAAATACTTATGTCTATGTTCTGGTATAAAAATAGTCAACAACGTCGGCGAGATGTTTCGGATCGAATCGTTTTTCACAGTCTATCCAACTAAATTTAACTAGTAAACGCGAGGTATTCGTG
>JAZBHA010000527.1:0-28087 GCA_037464855.1 Iselma pallidipennis | reverse complement strand
TTGATTTGCCTGTCAAAATTCAAATATTTTTTAATAGCACGCTATTAATTAGATACGAATCATTAAGATTCAACACATAATCCTGATGAAACTGACAAGTGTGAAAATATGCTCTCTCGCTCTCCTCTGAAAAACCGTTCTCATGAATATCATTCGCCCGAATACACACATCTACCGTTACTATCTCTCTTAATATTTACAACGGAAGACTGAAAAAAAAAACGGGTAACATAAATAATAAACGGGAGAAAAAAATTATTACAAATTTTCAGTTGACTGGACGATTATCCGCATGATTTTACGAAATAATTCCAATTGCTGCCAAATAAACAATAATACTTGTATAGCGGATTCAGAAGTGGGCCCTTTAAAAAGCTAACTAGAAAAGTTCGATTTCGAGAGTTATAAAATGCTGTCCAATACGGTAGGTATTTTTAATAATAAAAAAAAACGATGAAAAACCGTTGAAGTAGTTTTTTTTTTGGAAATAATCAAAAATACCGTCACAGCAGATTGTATGCGCCCGGAACTCTATCGAGAAAACCTCAAAATATCAATCTAACAGTTTTTGATGGAATTTCAGCTGTCATCATTTAATTGATAAATTAGTATTGTAAAATATCAATTTTGAGCACGAATCTTTTTTGTATCAGCAAAATATAAATTTATTTTTCGATTATTTACTGTTAGCTTTTGGCGATATTCAAATATAAAACATTGTTCCAACTTTAAAATAATAAATACATACTTTAAAATACACCCCAACATTTTTATTGTATTCTAAATATTTCACATTTTCATTTAGACACAACACATACCGACGAAAGCTGGTGGAAAATATTTTTCCACATTTGTTTGAAAAAATAAACACCTCTACCTTTCAACAGGCGAAAGGGATTTAAATGTATTCCAAAAATTAAAGAAGAAAACTGTGAAAATACAAAATTTCCGAAGAGAGAAATCTGTTTTGTTGAATTTTTCGTGTTCAAAAGAAATTTGAATTTATTCATGCAAATATCACTGGGGTAGAGGGTTAATTCCTTTGAGACACCGCCGTTCGTACAAAAAACGTTATCAAACTAATACGACTTACCTACAACAACATACCCATCACTTGTCATATTCAACGAGTTGCCGCCGTACTGATTTGGTTCGGTTGGTAGAACTTCAACAGTTGTATTGTAAAACTTATCAGAAGGATGTTCAGCATTGCCACTTCGAAAGAAGAATCTAAATAATTTTGAGAGAACAGGATAAATAAAAGGAAATTGAGTAAATAAATAATGAAAGATCACCAACCGTTTAATATAAATTGGTTGTGTGAATTTGAAGATTAGTTGATCACCAGGGGATGGTAACAAACCCCAAAAGAAATTCTCCCCTAAATAGGCTTTCTCTAATGTATATTGTTTATAATGTTTAATTCCGGAGACTACTTCGGCGTCTGGATTGCCGTGCGGGAAGAACAAAGCCACTTTACCAAATTGTTTGTCCTGGAAATGAACAATTATAACAACCTTATATATGTATTACTATTATACTACACTGATATAGCAGGAAATTAAAAAAAATTTTGTGAATTTAATGTATACAGAAACACAATTGGCGAATCCGAAAAGGAAAAACTACAGTCGAATCGCTTATCATTCTGCGGTAACAGGTGGAAATTTAAATCTCCTTCTCTCTATAGTAAATATTTTCCAAAGAACCATTTTGTATACATAAAACACATTTGTGTAGAAGTGTTATATTATGTAGTATAGTATGAAGTAAAAAACACCCCTATCGTCCCTTATATTCTTACCTTGAGCTTCTGAACTTTTCCCTTGAGGGAGGAATGTGTGCCGATATGTTGGAACAGGGACGGTTTATAGTGTACCCACATTTTTGCTTTGTCCCGTTTGCAATTCTGTAACAAGGCAACCGGAAAGAATCCTTTAAAAAATTGAAACTCGTACAACAAAGGCAAAGAATTTAAGCAAAAGTAGGTGAAACGCTTTATTGTAAAATGTAAGAAGATATGTTGAATTTAATATTTTGATGTCAGAAATAGAGCAATGAGAAAATATTTAAACGAAAAACCCACAAAACATTCATGTCGTTCAAATGGGTCCGGTGTTGAGTGCGAAATCATTAAAACAAGATGAAAATTAAAATGTAAAGTTCTTACATTAACAAATGTAATCCAACAAGAACAAGAATTTTTAATTTGTCTTTTTAATATTCCAAGACTGTTGTAAATAAAATTGTCACGAGGAGAATATTATCGTTCCACTAGAAGCGTTTTATTATACTAGACGATGATAGAAATTAAAAGTGAATTTTCAATTTCCACCATCAGATATTTTATCAACGTAGAATATAAATCATACGAAGATAGGTCTCAAATATAATTTCTCATACAGTTAGTAATGCGTTTAGTAGGTAGGTATGCAGATACTGAAAACAGTTTTGATGATCGCCCTAGGGAAATACAAGGAAACTGTTAGAATGTAATAATAAGTAAAATATCAGAATATTCAAATGCGACAACGACTACTACAGGATAAAATATCAAATTTTCAACACTTACACTATTCTTATCCCAGTTACAAACTTTGGTAAAAATCAAATGATCCAATAGCCAATCGACTGGTTTATCATTGTAGAACATTTGGAAAAATTGAATTAACCACGGCAATTCGGCACTTTTAAACATTTTTCCTTTAAACAAACAATACGTAAAGAGAACAAATATCAACAATATTGAATTATTTATGTTTTCACGTTCCATTTATAAAATCAAAGAAAAACTTACCAATAAAACCCAACTGGCAGAAATCCAATACAAACCATGGTTCCTTCTTAGCGATTTTATCGATGGCAAATTTTTTCATTTCACTAATATAATTCGGTTTTGCAAGGATATCATCTTCTAATTGTAGATAAAATGTTCCTATAAATGGGAAAAAGGAATTGTATTAAATCTACAAATGATAGTGAAACCTTATTGTGAGGGTTCCTTCAACTAACAGGCGTCATAAATGAATAATGAAATAAAAAATTCAAACTCATATATAAGTGCAGACAAATAACTCTCCAAGATGAGCATTTATAATTTATGTTCGTATGTAGAGGTGGTCCCTTTGGAGACCACTTGGAAACGCAATATCAGTTTAACGAATAACCGGGACCTGGGGTGTGTAGCCTTCCGGTGAATGGAGCAGCAAAACTGCTTTTTTACGACTAGTTTTAAGATTTGTTTGTATGCGTCCTGCCAAGTTGACAATGAAATATGAAAAAAGCGGAAGTTTTTCTATTATTTTTTTGTTTGTTTGCTTGCTTCCTATAGATGTTTTTGTGAAAATTTTATAAACGCCAACTAACCTTTTGGTTGTGAATAGGACATGAGGAAGGCGAAATCTAAATTTTGTTTAGATCGCCATCGGACCCGTTCCGGTGGATCCCCTAGTGTGATCCTGAGCTTATCTAAATTCGGATAGTAGGCCGGCGATGGTGCCAGTACTTCTATTAAACCGGAATCCACATGGATTGGAAACCTGTAAAGGTGAATCTCGAATTAGTAACAACAAAACCAATATTGGAATATATTTTGTTATATCTATATCTCTATAGATATCAGTTGTAGGACAGGATAAAGTTATAAAGAAAAAGACAGGGAGAAAGACCGAGGAAGATGGGTTAAATCGACTGGGGACCTGGTTATATTAAATTGAATTGGAAATTACTTCCGATGGTCCGAACGAAAGAAATAAAGAAAGAGAGTGAGTCACAATGAAAAACCACAAACTGTATTATTTTTCGTGTAGTGCTTTCTCCAAATATCGAAATAATTGAGGAATCTTCCGACTCCAACCACAATGAACAAATGAATAAATAAAAACATCTCAAACTCACCTCATCTCGATTTCTTTGGCAATTTGAAGTACATACTCCAAATCAGTCTGTAATTAATGAAAGAAAAACAATCAGGTAAACAGTTAAATAATAAATTTTCTTCAATTTATATTTATTATACAGAAAATTGAATGAACAGCAGGAATTTCAAATTAGTTAGATTTTACGGTAAACCACGACTGTTTGGAGAAACTTCAATAAAGTAGCAGTAAATCGATGATTAATGTGTAACTTGAGCAATTAGATGAATCAACGAAAATCTAACTCAAATCTGTCATTATTTAGAAATTGATGGGAGAAATTATTTTCGACATTTATGCAAATTGATACATAAAGATTATCTACAATATAGTAGAATTTAGAGTTGATGAAGTGCTTTTAATAGCTCAATAATTACATTTCATAATCTATTGACTATGATGGGTTTATTAATTAGAAGTTCATTCATAGAAATTTATTCAGAATTCATTAGACATTTCTCAAATAATAAATCAATTGTAAGATAACGTTTCTCGGTATTTCTAGATAGCAGTCAAAGATTAAAAAATATTTGAAACGAATAATATAAAAATAACCAGCAAGAGGGTGGAAACAGCTTTTAAATAGGGACGCCCATCATTTTCAGCATTAATTAAATTTGACTTTTCCTGTGATTAAAGAAGCTGTACAAGTGGATTACCTAGCATGATTTCGTCCAAAAAACGTACAAATAATTAAAACTCAAGCCTTACCAATTTTTGAAATTTACTGGTCTTGAAGGAAGAAAAAGGCTGAAAAACGTACTCAATATATGTACTTGAATCAATTTGACGATGATATATTAATGGTAATGATACTAATAATAAATTTATTTTCCACAAAATTTGTTTCCATCTCCGATAAGATGACGCTTAATGTTACTTCAAATTAGATTTTTTTGTATACGGGGAGGGTAAGATTGAGCACTATTGAGCGCGCTTTTAATAGAATTCAATTTGAAGGTGGTATACGAAAAATGGTCGATTGTTTGCATTGAAAGTGTTGTATAGAATCCCAAATAAAATTGCCAATTCTCTATCAAACAAACAAAAAAAAAGCGCCCAGTTAATCAATCAATAATAATAATAAAGACCTATAAAGGGATGATTAGCAGTATCGTCTAACTTTAGCAAAAATAGCAGATGGGGATGGAGTTTATTGATTGAGTTTGGATTAGACTGGAGAAGTTTATCGTAAAATAGAAATTATTTTGTAGGAAGATAAATAAATTCCACAAATCCCAAATAGTTGATTTAGTTCTAAAGTGGAAATCTCTAAGATTGGCAATTAATTTGTTTTGAATTAAATTCCATTGAACTTTGTGAAATTATTACCAGCCAGTTAAAGGAGAAATCCTTTTTTCCAATCTTTGCAATTCACAAATAAAACATAAACGTTCAAACTTTATAAATAATTAAGTTGTATGTACGATTATAAAATTTGTCGATGGCCGTAGCCATTCCGATAACAATTTCCTGTTTGTAACTACCAATTCCAATGTCATTTGCTATTTTAAGTGAGTTTTAATAAGTTAACCACTAATTATAAATTCAGATACTGATATGAGTTATCTAATATGGTAAGCTTATCTAATTTACGATTATTAATTGCATTATAATTTGTGAGGATATAAATTTGACCAAGACAACCTTGACCAAGACGAGTGTTCCACTTGGACTTGCAATATCAATTCACTTATCAAATACGATCGTTTTAAAGCTATATATTAAGTATAATAAAGCAGTTATAAATTTAGAACATTTTATAGCTGAGCCTAACATTACAAAGAACAAGGAAATGGTCTGATAATTCTTCCGGGAATGTATTTAAGCTCGGGAAGTTGTAAGAAACTGAAATTGGAGGGATTACATTAGCACACCAAACACACCAGTTAGTTTACATTGCTATGAAAATACGAAGTTTCAACAAAAAAAGTTCAACTTCTAAATTTGAATCACTACAGTGGAACAAATTTTTAATAATACGATCACAGGTAGAAAACAGGAAATTGGAAAATGTTAAAAATAAAAACGATATCTAAGTCAGTGTAGTGTAACAGGAGATGGATGGGCCCATGTTCGACTGTCTAAAATGTAAATTTTACTGGTAAAGTTTGTTACTCTTTGATATAATAAAAGGAATGTATGCATTGATTGAGGTACTTGTCAGAGCTACATAGATGCTGTCAAGCGGAAAATCAACTGCAATTCCGAAAAATCAAACGACGAATAGAACCAATAGAGCATCACAGAACTTCGAAAATCTTGTATGCACGTAGGTACATACACATAATGTAAATATGCATACATATTTATAAACTGGAAACTTGCACAAGTCGCACCTATAATACTCGACACAACAGCAGAAAACTTCAAATAAACCTAGTGATGTTGATGAAGACTTTAATATTGCTAATAAAAGTCGATAGTAATCAATAATCTTTAGGACCTCTTCATAGGGGCAGAATAAATTAACAGCATCCAATATAGAGACAATTTCCACACAAAGTACAGGAGGAGCAAAATCATTGAGGGATCCAGATGTATTAGCACACTGGTTGACGAGTTTAGTTTGAGCGAATACTAAACCAGTGGAAATACGTTTCGATTACAGCAACTCGAAATTTATTTGATAGCTAAGTATATTGGCGGTACAATAAAGCGCTTTGAACGCGCAAATAAATAAAATAACGTGATAGAAATGTTTAGTAGTAGTAGGAAGAGAGAAGAAATTTCAGAGAAATTGCAGAGAAAGGCGATTGAGAATAAAACGGGATATTATTATGGGAAAAAACTGATATTGAGGAAGGAAAAATTTCAATAAACGATCTATAAAAATAAAAATTGTCTTGAGATAGCGTTGAAAAAGGCAACAATAAGTGAAAAATAAGATGAACAACTGAAAGTTTCTATGATTTCTGTGATATAGTTTCACTGAAGAGGAAATTACTTTTTGTCCCTTTTTTTTTTGTTGAATAAAGTTTATAATGGAGTTTTTGATTATGAATTTTTAATGCAATGTCACGTACTGCATTAATTCTAATCCAAGTTTATCTTACGCGAAAAAAACAACGAGTAAAATAATGGAAATTGGATAATTCAAGCTTTTACGAGACAATAGGATATAATATTATAAAAGTATTACAAAATACTGAAGTAATATAATATTTTAATAGAAGCGTACAACATTAATTTTATGGTTTTTCTTCATACAAACAACAAATCAATCTTACCTCAGCAACAAAAACAACAATGAGCGTATCATTAGCTTCACTTGGACTCATTCCATCAATAAGATTTTGTAAGGTGTCCATAAGATAACTTTGTTTCTCTCTACGTACAGTTGGAACACCCATAACAACCGACACACCATTACGTCCTTTTGACATTAAATACGCTAAACGCAAACTAGTTGGATCATCTAGTAAATGTGGAAGAAAATGATATGATGATGGTAATCGTAACATGATTGGTGGATTTAAACCATTTGCTGCATGCATTCCGGACATATTCTTAATTAATTGCTTAATTTCTGGACGTAATTCATTATTATTATTATTATGTAATGTAAATGTTGCTGATGTTGGTGAGATCGTATTATTATCAGATGGTAATATACCAATTTGATCGATATGTTGGGTTAGTTGTTGGAGATCCTCTTGTCGGGCACGATAGATTGAATCCAAGTACTGTAATTTGACCTGTAATTCGGCTAAACGTTGAACGAGAAGTTGTTCGGAGGTCACATCTGAAAACAAAAACAAAAAATTCTCCAATCAAGATCAATCATTAGTGATTGGTTTCTCGTGCAAGTATCATCAAAAGGTGTAATTAGAAAATGTGTAGCCAGTAAAAAATTTTTATTATTGATGGTTACAAACAAAGAATTTTCGAGAACTGTACAGTAAAATAATTTTTGAACAGCGTTGTGCCTTATTTAACTCAAGATTATCGAAACTGTACTGTATTTTCTACTCTTCCTTTATAATTCCGTTACCATTTTTTCGACTTCCTTACGATTTCGTCACGATGTTTCCTATTTCTTTTATACCTACGTCTTACTAATGTTCTGCTAGTCGTACAAGTTTTTTCCTTTTTTTCAAAAAATTACCTTCATTTACTTCTACACATAGGAATTCTTTATATTGTTGCCTCTAAATTCCGCAGATCAGCTACTTTTTCATGCAAGCTTTGGAATGATTTTTGGCAATCTATCTATCTGTCAGTTTTTACTTTCCATTTATTTGAGAACACGAGAATCGATCCTTTGTTTCATTTACCATTGCACGGTTCATGCCTCTAAATTATTACTTCGATAAGATACAGGGTGATTCTTAAATCGTTTACATAAATTAAACCTCAGCATCCCTATGGGGAATAGACTATTGAAAAATAAATAAATAAAAAGCAATTATTTCCTATTTTCGACGCATCCATTACGGCACTACTGTACGGCATTTTATGAGTTTTATTCAATTTTTTTTTTCAATTTTATACGACCTCTGTAATTGTATGCCTAAATTTAATAATCTAGATGAAATTAACGTTATAATTCTATAAATTTCAATTTACATGAAAAATTGTATTACAAAAGATCCGCAAAATTTCAGCAAAGAATCGTTACACCGGAAGTATGTATAGTTAAGTAGTATGCCTTCTTATTTTCAACATTATTATTTCGAATTATTGTAATTTTTTATTGCAACAGACGAAATATCCTGTTTAGTAGAATAAACAGTTACGAGGAGTTTGTTGTAGTAGAAGAAGAAGAAATTGGAAAAACCGGTGAGCTTTTCACAGAATATTGCATCTATAAATATCGCTACATGTTTTCAAGTAAAACACAAAGAAGGTTGAGTCTTTAGAATACAACTATAGATTTGAATGTTGAAGAATTCTGAATACAGGACAAAAAAAAGTTTGCAAAAATAACAATCATAATATTTATTCACGTCTGGTTGGTTTTTGTCCAGTTTTCAGTTCACAAAGTAATATATTTCAACAGGTACGTACTTTTCTGTTAGTAAAATCGCGTTGAAGATTATCACTTGCAGTAAAATTTAAATTTCAAACACCTTCTTCTTATGTATATTTATAATGTCATTTTAATAGTTTCGCCAAACTCAAACAGATATTACTTTTGCATCAACATAATTCTTTGACATTACAGTATAAAGTAAAATGAAAACCGTTACTTAAAAACGCAAATATAATAATGAATTTTATACTTCTCTCTGAATCAATCAGTTTTTGTGTAATTTACTAATTAACGCTTTAAAATCAACAAAAAGAGGCTAATCTACAACACACTAGTGAGCTATTTTCTTTTACCCTAAGTAGCGCTTCCCAAACAAATTTTATGAAAATTTCAACCCATTTGTTTCTTATAATTAGAAGTAAGGATCCACTTGCCCACATAAAATAACTAAACTCATATACAGAGGTTTCACCATCATCATCATGGTAGTACAGAAGTGTAAAATATGTTATGCAAAAGTGGAAAGTCTAATGGGTTTTATGATGGTAATCACTTCTTGTTAATAGTGGAAAATCCTTTTGCAATAATAATTATTTTTAAACCATTTTATAGTATTTTGATAACTCTATGCACGTATAATTATGACATCTATACTGTAGGTACATGATGTATTTAGAAATTAATGTTTTCCATTTTATTACTAGCTATAAGTATGAGAAACTATACAGTATACACTCTTTATCAGATTGCATTATCAATTAAATTTCAGGATGTGGTTAATATTAATTTCCTAATTTGTCTGCTATTTATATTTTCTAAAGAATCATCTTTGTATTCGTTACTCATAAATCAATTCCCGTCTATCATTAAAATTCAAAAGGTAATATCCCACCTTAAAACTGTGGAGAGATAAACTATAATATATGTATTATCATTGTAAAGTCTGATGACCGTGCGCGGCAGAACCAAAGAGTGTGCACATGTGGTCTATTATGCATTGCAATAACGTTGTTATTTCTCGCGCTAGCTTCGTGACGGGAGGATCTATTCAATGACTACATAGCGACCAGTTGCTCACTCTAACTAACGTGCGTATGGTGAATAGTATAACACCACTTCTCGGCCGAGATTTTCTCCTTGTGACTCCGCCTTCGCGCAGCGAGCGGTCATGAGATTTTACACTACCTATACATGTATACAGATATTAAACGTCTTCTAAGCCAAGAAGAATCAAATCAGCATATATTTTGAATATGGTCGTACACTTTCAGTTATAGTAGAGGCGCAAAAAATGTCTGAATAAAGGTTTAATATATTGGCTGTCATTTTTAAGGATTGAGGGCGCGAACCCATTCATTACAAGTCCACTGCGAACTCTCGGTCGAAGTTCGTCTTAGCTTGGACGGGTAATATATGCTTACAATATATAATTTTTCAAAAAACCTACACAACTAAGTAAATCTCCTGTATACAAATAATGAACTGAATGAAAACAGAATAAAATCAATAAAATGAAGACAGTCTTTATTATTTCAATAATTTATAATGGAACAGTAGTAGATGTAAAATTAAATTGGAAGACAAAAGAGTGTATACAGTCGTCAATCAAAACGATTTATTTATTTTTACGTGTAACAAAGAGTCTCTATGATTTATGATTGATAAGTCAAATAAATCTTGTATAGAAATGTCGAGAACATGAAGAAAAAGCTCGAGACAATGAAATTTTCCAATCTGTCAGTCAATACATTGAGTGACGTACACGAAAATTAATTTATAAGAAAACCAAAAAAACATGAATTTTAAATATATTATTCAAATTTTATTCATTTATGTTTCTCGTAATTAAAAATTTAAACACTCATTCATCTATGTAGGTACATAATATGTAGAGAGAACATACGTAAACTGAAAAGATTACATAAGTATGCTTTAACTAATACCTTGTTTTGTATATTCTGAATTATTTAAAAATTAAGCTTTCTTTTTTCATGCATTTAAATTGATTTTTGTGTAGGGTCTTTCACATTCACACATTTCTTCTCGACTGATTTTAAGTATGATAGAAACACAAAGATTGTTCTATTATAACTGTATTTACTTCATTACTAAATTGGATAAAAAATGAAGAGTATCTAATTTGATACATTCGACAAATGTTACTATTACTTTGATGATGCCTCTTGAAAGTATTATTTAATAACAATAATCGAAAAATAGCATCTGTACCTATATGTTATTACAGTTACACAGTTTTTTTTTATTTTATTTCATGCTTGAATAAATGCAATATATGTACAAAAAATGTATTAATAATAGAACTGGAAAAAATGATCAAAAACACAATCAGATATTTTACCGAACTAGACGTAGAAAAAGTGTTAATTAATCGTTATTATTGGCTATGAAAACAACAATTTCTGATTTTTCCCCAATCTATAATTAGTTTAGATTATCAAAACTGTTATTTACACATTATTAACTGTTTTGAGTAAATTATATTACTCAAGGTAGAAACTTGATCATGTCTATAATATAGGTATCTGTTTTATTTAGAATTATTAGAGCAGAATTTAATTCATAGCTCTAATGTTGAAGCAAATTCCATATTTAGGAAACAAATTATGTACCTGCATTTTCCTCTCTCTATACATATAACTATGTATATTGGATGTGTGAGTATGTAAAGGAAAACAACAAGAATATTATAGTACCTACATACAGTTGTTGTATGTTATGTTGATGAGATTTACGATCTCATAGTATCTAAAATACCGAGGTCCTAAATTTTAATTTCACCGCGTCTAAAGTGAGATGCTATTATTTCTCACAAACTCAAACTCCTAAATTACAATCAAGATACAACGTTGGCACTGTACGGAAAAATAGGAAAGAAATAACAGATATTTTCGACAATAATTATATCACGTAGAAATATATGTACGTATAGTGGCAGAATAACTCATAATTGTTAACTAATAAACTTGTTTATTTCTATACATATTGGAAAACACAGGTCCGTGGTCGTATTTATTCAACGGGAAATACTATACCTACGGATTGGGAAAACCATACCTCTACCATGTAGAAGATACTCAAACAAACAAAAAGAAGAGCAAATTGCACACTTTTTGACTATTTGAAAATTTGTTCATCACTAGGTAAAATCAGTGGCGGATCGACTATGAAACTGATAAAGCGTAAGTTTCAGGACACCTCAAAAACATAAACTTTAGGGCCCCAAATACCTGGGTCCATCGCTGGGTAAAATACAAAAACAATAATGATATAATTAGTTCAATTAAGACAATTTAAATGTATCCTGTTTGTGATACAAAACAAGATATGTATACGTAAACTATAACAGTAAATATCTTTGCAGTAATGTGAAAAAGAATCAGACACTGTTATTGATAATATTGATAATATTTTTTAATAATATATACGTATAACAGACTATAATAACATTAAGTAGTTATATATGGTGGGAATTTAAGTTTTATAATTCGCTTATAAGCACGCATTGTTTGCCTGGAAGGAAATCGCATCAGAGCAGAGAAATTTAAATGTTGTAGATATGATAAAGATTATAATAACCGATGTTCTGTTACATATATTAGAATAATGTTGAAAAAATCCCGGTTTCTCAACAGTCAATCAAATGAACTTAAAAAAAAGACATTTTTTATATATTACTGTAAACTACTAATGAAATAGCAACCAAATCCGATAACTACCTGGATAAGAAAATACCGATCCTGTTACACAACAAAGTTTGCACGAAAGAAAAAAATCTATCAACGTTAAAAGGATCAGGATTTTCTCCTATTGTCGTACAAAGATCAGTTTCCAGTTATGTTGAAGTCGAGTTTTTTTTTGGGGGTCAAGATACTAAATACTTTCCACTAATCCGTATATTTAACAGAATGTGTCATCTAAGTATATAAATTAGATTTACCCTCAATCTGCTCTTGATTCTGGTAATATTATCACACGAAATTACAGTTGTTGTTGATTGAAATTTTCAAAATGTCAAGGACTGCACGTGAAAAGGTGCTTTACAGTGTTTGTTGAACACGTTCAAATTAGCTGGGGAATTATATCTATATGTATATATAAAGGTATGTACAGTTAACCTTTAACCTTTGGTCTCTTGGAAAATACATCCGCGAAATTCCTATACTATAGTATTTCAATAAATCAATCAAAGTTTGTTGTTGTTGTTGTTGTTGTTATTGTTGTTGTTGTGTTAAAGGTACCTATAACAAACAAACGGTATATAGGAGATCTCGACACGAACGAGGTTGTGTGCGTGATTTGAATTTTTCGTTTCTCCACCTTTACAACACAACCAGATAAGGATATTATATATCATCTGTTTTCGAATTCAATGGGAATCAACACAATTTAAATTAAATGTTGAATATTGTATTGCACAAAGTTCAGAAGTTCATCATATAATAATTGAAACAAAGGAAGAGAACAGAACAATAAAATATCTCCTATATACAATGATGTATAAGGGGGTTGTATAGTATGCGTTCTGACAGATTCGATTCGTGAATGTTATACATACGTACGAAATTCTATTTCCTTTACTTTCTATACATACAAACAAACATAGTACATAGATGGATATGTACTCTATTTATATAAAGGGTTTGTAAACGACATATAACGAAAGTTGGCATTCCAATTTATCAAAATGAAACTGAGAAAGTCTCAGTGAAATAAAAATATATCACAAAATCGTGAAAGGATAATCATGATGGAGAACACAATAGGGAACATGTGACACAAGTGATTTTATTTCACGAACGGAGAAAAAGTTAAAAATCCAACACAATCACTAAATATTGAAAGAAATCGACGACTTTTTGTGGTACATAACAAATTTTATTGTTTTGGTGACAATAACTAGTTTTTCTATTATTATTGAAAAAAAGTACGAGAGATGAAGGGGGAAAGAGATCAAATTGTTTTCAATACTTTTTTTGATGAAAAAATGAATGAATACACCTTGTTTTATCCTTATAAAAACTTGATGTAGGCTCATGAACCGTTGTTCAATGACTAAACTGTATTGTAAGTTAATGATTTTCCTTCAACAGAGAGAAGATGAGAAACTTTTTCACAAATTTCAATCAATTCTTCAAGTACTTTATTTGTTGTATTCATTTAAATACATTATTGTTCAATTATTAATTGTATTAAATTGAATAAAATTAACTGGTTAAAGCCACTCAATTAGCCTTGTATTCTCTCGACCATAGAATTCAAAATAAAATGCAATTAATGCATATACAGTACACAAAAATACAGATAATGAATAAAAATTCAATTAGGTTTACTGTTTTATTTAATTAATGCCACTTCTATGTATAATTCAAACCAATACAGAGAATCACAACCCTTACAATTCGTTTCCAATTAGAGAACAAACATCATCCTAACAAATTAGTTTTAGTGCTTCGGTTTTTTTTTCTTCTGTGTGAAACGAAATTTTCATTCTCTCTTGAATTTATATCAAGAATGACAGGGACAAGATGTATTCCGTTTTATCAGAGAGAGCCCTTCTACTTCTAACATTTTCATTATAAAAGTGAAAGGTGATTTTTCTAACTGTCCATCTAGATGTGACGATTACATTTAGATTTGTCGCATAGAAGACAAATACAATATTACTAGAAAGATTGATGTGAAAATACGGAAAATTGTTGAAGAAAAATAACGAATGAACCAGAATTTTTAATGGATATTCTTCATACTAACAATAGGTGCTTTATATCGATTATAGATTAAATTTCAATTATTTCGAATGGAAAAAAAAACGATCGCCAAAACTGAGAAGGTAACTCGTCAATTCATCAAATGTAAAAGAAAGCAATCAACTGTAGAATTTTCATTTACCATTTCTGGATAATACCAATTGCGGAAACGGGATTTTCCCTTAAAATTGATTCATGACACAGTTTTTTACTTTACTTTTTCAGTGTGTAGAAATACCGGTAAAGACTTGTCCCCTAGTTATCATTTATTTACATCCACTAGACGACTAATTAGTCAACATTTACTACTGTATCTAGGACTATGATCTAATTCCTAAGAGATCATTAAACTTGAATGGACTATTTCGTTATTTTGTTAAAATTGTAAGAGAAAAAAATTCAATAACAAGCAGTACTTCTTTTAATTTCAAATACTAAATTATTACAGCTTACATAAAACTTATAAATGACACTTTGTTCTTTATTGTTTCAATTAAATTTTTCACTTATTCTCGAAAAATAAAACAAAACAAACATATAATAATTCACGGAACTTTGTGGATCATTTACAGTACTTAAGGGTATAATTTGTCATGGCTATTAAACTAATTACAGTCACATTTGTTTCTATAGATAAATTACCAAAATTTCATCCATGTGAAAGACTATTGTGTTGTAGTCGTTTCTTCTGAAGGTAATATTTTCCTTGTTGTTGGTTTTTTTTCTTTTGAAGGTACCGTTGATATATAAAAGTGACATATATTTTCCTTTCTACATGGCAAAGATCAAACAAACACACACACACACACACACACTAACACCTAATATTAGTTTTTGGATGATTTTGATGGAAATCGTTTTTCAATTTCACTTTTCTCGTATGAAAACAAATAGCTTATTATTTGTTCTATAACTTATGAGATGCGAGGGAGAATATATTAGCATTCCTTCTTTTTTATTATTATTATTATTATTATTATTATTTTGTTGTTGGAAGAGAGAAATGCCAATAATATTATCGCTACACATACAATTTGCCTTTTGGTAAATCAATACATGCAGTGGCGGATCTAGGCATTTAGGGGCACTGAAACTTAATCAACTCGATCAATTTGTTTATTTTTTCTTTTAAACCATCATTCTACCAATATCATTGATACGTGAGTTGATACATCGTCAGCATCTTTGGTTCAGTCTTGCCAAGAATGATGTTCACCTTGCTTATTGCTTATTATTTCTAAATTCTACTTTATTGTAATTAGGCACCAGGGGCCTCCGAGGATGGGAGCCCTGAAGTTTAAGCTTAATAAGCTTCATTATAGATCCGCCCCTGAATACATGATAAAATATCTTCTTACAACTGCCAGAAATAATTCAAAATCTTACATCTTTGCAACTCATAATTTATGAATGTAAGAATACCGTGTATGTTGGGGTTGATATTGATGTATCTGCACATCCATAAATCTTCAAAACGAACGTAATAAACCGAACAAAGATATTGGCGATAAAATTAGGGAATATGCACCAAACTGATTGTATTATGAATTAATTGGATTAACACAAAGTAAGAACTGTAAAAAGAGAGTATTTATACAGAAAAAAATAATCATTTGTTGTTTAGTCTTTGATCAAGTTCTTCAGTAATGTACGGAATCTTTCTAATCTTTTGAGTCCCACATACCCAGTCGCATTTGATCTTCTTTTGTATTTATAATGGCTATTCTTTCTTTTTGTAGCATTACGGTTCTGTAAAATACTGCCAGTCCGGGGAAAAAAAAACGACAACATCAAACGTCCACAAGCGGATTATCAAAAGCGAACAAAAATACTACAACACGTTCCATTACTTTCAATCCATTTTACTCTACACTTATTGCTTTATAAAACTTCTTTTTTTGTTAAATAAAAATAAATAAATAAAGACAAATTAATTACTATTATATTACATGTGCAACATCATATCCTCTCTGTTATTAAAAATGACAATAATTCGAGTTTATATTTTTTGAAATTCAGCAAGTTTTCATCCAAATTCAGCAAAATTACAATTGTGCACACTATGATTATTCATTAAAATATTAACGGAAATACCCACAATGTTGTGGCATTAAACTAGCGGCTATTGTTAATTTTAAAGAGAACTTTACCGCAAATGCACATCACATCGCAATTATACAAAAAGAAAATTTGTTTATAATTTTATTTTAAATTTAAATAATGTCCAGACATCAAATCAAATGTTTTAAATCAACAAAAACAAGTTATTTAAACGTTATTATTCGGTTAATTTGATGGATTAAATCAATTCAATGTTCTTCAATAACAACAAGGTCGAATATTAAAGTGTACAACATACATTTAGGTTTACCACAACATTTTATTACATCAACAGACTGAATTCTACTAAAAAAAAACATCAATCTACATAAATCGATTTTTGTTAAAGAGCCCTATTTACTAATTAATTTTTGTTGTGAACATTCAATGCAACTTATTACAACAAAAACTAGACACTCGAGAGAAAGTCTGACAAGAAAACAGTATTTTCCCGTGATGGGTTACAGCGGAGGCAAAAAGGGCAATCGCCCAGGACCACAAATGATGATGAGGTATCTGTCTAATAACTCAGTTTTAGGGGCAGGAGGTTAAAATTTATCTTGCCCAGTTGTAAAATGTAAAATTGGTCTCCAATTAATATCTAGAAATACGCCCAAATTTGACTCATTATTGTTGTGAATTCTGTCATTTATTTTGTAACTTTTCTAAATTTGCATGACAATTTTTTCTCGAAATGTCGAAACCGTCCCATACAACAGGACCCGTTTAGCATAAAATATACATATGTCCCTATGGACCGGGTGACGACTGTACACTTTACTACCTCGAGTTTATACAAGAAAGACTGTTTGCTGTCATATATTTACAACAAGAATACTAAATTTGATGATATACCCGAAGTTGTATTTTACAAAAATCCTATTTGAGAGATAAAGATACGATTGAAATAAATTTCAATATTTAAATTAACTTTTAAAGAAAATCATCATTATTAAAACAAAACGAACAAAGACAAAGATAGATAGTAGAAAGAAAAATGGTTTAACATAATAAAATCTTAATAAGAAAACTGACATTAAATGATCGCGTTATCTTGCACAATTCTCCCTTGAAATGCCTAAAATAGAAGAAGAGGAGATCTAAATTCGTTCGTTCGTTCGTTCGAATTAAGAAAGAGAATAAAAGAAGGGAGTAAAAAGGAGAAATACTGTCATCTTTACTGAAACTGTCAAACTTCCATCCATTTCACAAATTAATTAATCAACTCCTGAATCTATCTTTTTTTCTTTCCTTTGTGTGTAATTTAAGATGACTTTTTTCCAATAATTATCTTACACAATATGTAACGGCACACTGTTGTTGTTGTTGTTGTTGTTGTTGTTGTTGTTGTTGTTGTTGTTGTATTATTCAATAAATTATAGGAAACCTCAATTCTTGTGTAGCTTATTGCTGAAAACGACTCATTAATTATGGATATGACTTTTTGATTTGAAAAGTCGCAGGTCAATGACAAATCCTATAAAGTTGATTGTCCTACAATTGTTGACGTTTATTTTGTACTTTCATCATTAATTACAAGTTCGTTCTTTCTTGAACGGTAAAGTGCTGAAAACTTTTCAGGAAAACTTTTATTTGTACGTTATGTGTTGTTATTATTAAACTACGTGCTTGAGAGAAGATTTTTCAGTACGTCTCTACAGGAGCTGTATTTACTATTTTTAAAATCCAAGAATCTCCACAATCAGTTGATAAATTGACTGAAACACCACTTGTATTTTATGGAAATTATTCGGTGTGTACATTATAATTTACGTAAAATACACTAGCACGAATCGATTATTCAACCACATCTATCTTAAATTGGCTGATATTTTAAATTGCCTTGAAGATTCTACTGGTATTCAAAAAATTTATAATAATAATAATAATCTGGATTATGATAATAATTTCCATATTATTAAATTATTATCTAACCAAATTGATTAAATATGAGACTAGTTATTTTAATGAGCCATCAATAAGTCTATTGTATAACACTAAAATAATAATAAGCCAGATCTTCACCTTTATTTGACACTAATTTTATTACCTTCATACATGCATAGACATAAAAGATAATAATAAAATTTTTATATACCTGGGTCAATTTGCAATTTTATTAAAATTAGGTAAACGAATCATAAAAGTTATTAAGTTTCTAATAGTTATAAAATCTAGCCCTGACCTAACGGAATAAGAGACGGATTAATGTGAATTTAACCCTAAAATAGATGACTATGTCTTAATGGTAATGGACCACAACCACCATGACATTGTGGTTTACCACATTCACTAAATGAATTAGCTTTAATTGAAGGTCTATAAATCAATTCCTCTCTCTCTCCATAAAATAAGACAAAAGAAGAAGAAAAAAAAATTAACAACTTTAAGGAGAGATAATAAAATTTTCTATGATTATTAGTCAGGAAATTTCCAATATGTATTTATTAACAATTAGAAACAAAACTGTAAATATTGAACATAAACCAAGGACATAAAATTCCGGACTAGTCGAATGGAAACAAAGAAATTGACTTTAGAACAAATATGTATAGAATCGAATAGAAAGGGAAAGAAATATAAGAGAAAACCACATTCAAATATCAACATTTGATAACATTAGATAACCAATAATAATAATAATAATAATAATAATAACAGAAAAATTGTATTTCTTCCGCATCAAAACCACCAAAGATATTTTGTATCGACCGCAATCATTTTTTAATTTCGTTCTATCCGTTAGAAAGAAGAAATTCCAAACTATGACACACATACGAATATACCTACACAGTACTGCAATCAACAAAAAAAAATTATGTGTAAATAGTGAAATCGTTGGAATTTCACTGTCATCGAACTCAATTTCACAGAATATATTCACTTAGTTTTCCGGAAATCAGTAAACCATTGATTAAAATAGTTACTACAATATTATATAATTTGTAATTACGCGAATTATGTAAAATGTTCAAGTTAACTCGTCGAATAACTAACTAACGAAAATAGAGAGTATAAAGTATATATAATTTTATTTAATCATATCACTATTTTATAATGAAAGTTGAATAGAATTTTAAATAGGTTGATGATAATAACAAAATTATAAGATGCGGAAAAAGAAGAAACGGTAAAAATTGTATAAATATTAACAGGAAAAAAAAAATTATGCCTACATACCTATAATTTAAAGAAGATTGATAATTTATGACAATTTAGAGAGGATTTAGAAAAATACAGCTAGCCATTAATTTTTTACCAGTTGTTTTTGGTTTTTTTTTGTGAGAAATGCTTACCGTTTGTATGCGTGTGTGTATTATATTGTAAAGATTTATGAAAATATTCAGGAATTCTGTAATGTCACGATGAAAAATTGCCTTGAAATCGTATTTGAATTCTACTGGAAATTATACTTAATAAATATGTCCTTAAATAATATGTAGTTTTCTGATTATTAGATTAGAACAGTGGTCTTCAAACTTTGTCGACCCACGGAACCAATAAGATTACCTATAAAATTTTTTGTGGAATCCCAGAGAAAAACTATTGAAAAATCATTTGAAAGATATAAATATTTATGGGGATAACACATTCTTTAGGGTTTTGACTTTTACTCGCGGAAGCCCCTTGGAGAGGTTGTGCAGAACCTAGAGTTCCGCGGACCACAGTATGAAGACCAGTGAACGAATAATTTTTATATAACTGGGGAGAATTTCACGTTAAAATTGTTGCTCAGTATTCATTATCTAATTTAGTTTAGATTGCTTCTGAAAAGCTGAATAATAAAAATAGAATTGAACACAATTACAGGATATAAATTATCACACAAATTTGTTTTCATTTCGCGGCTTATTATCTCTGTCACAATACAGGACACTCAATCAATTAAAATTGTTAACAAAAATCTGCTCTTGTGTTCCTTCTTAAATCACTAAACTTATAAAAACATGTAGCTATCAATATCAATCATCCTTAAGCTATTTATAATAAAAAATGTTTGCCTTTTGACTAAAATAGGGAAATTAGACGTTGGAAAAACTCAAATTCCATGAAATTGAACTATATCGTATTGACAATTTGATGGAACTCATTAATAAGACACTTCCCAATTCACGCTTAATATCTAACTTGTGGAATAATTTCTGATAATAGCAGATTCCTCAAATAGACACGTTTTTTCCCTTCTGTTCAATTCGAAACCCAAAAGAAAATTGCCATTTACAACGAACAATGGATGTTTCATTCAACAGTTAATATTTATGGCTGTCATTTTTAAATGAAGTACATGGGAATAAAAGACGTGTGGGTCATATATGTATGTATTAACAGGAATTAAACCAACCCCTGTGTATTGTGCCAGCTAGATTATAAAGGGGCACAAAAACAACTTCTGGATAAAGTATAATATAATTTTTTTTTTATATAAAAATGTAGTTTTTATACGACTATAATTACTTTTGTTAACAAAAAAATAAGTAAGATTACTATGAAACAGTTTACAATGAATGTTTATTTGTATTTTGAACGGTATCTTAATGCATACGTAATTCACACAATTAATTCAAAACTGGTTAGCGTGTATGTTTTTTAGTTCAAATTTTTTCAACTTGTATTAGCTATAAATTGAGTATATATGACATTATACGGTTAAATTTAACAATGACAACCTTGGATAATTATTGTGTTAAATAGGACAATTTGTAAATATTTTCGAGATTTTTTTATTAGATCGAAGAAGTTTCTATTATTTTCGAGAGCAACATAATAAACATATGTTCAATTCACAAATAATAAGACCGCTAACATTGTTGTTAAAAATGTTGAAATCCGCCGGCCGGCAATCGATCTCACATGCTGGTTGTTTTTAAACGCAACATGCAAATAATCAAAAATAATACCTGGTACAGGAAACAGGACGAAAGCACAGAATGGGACAAATGTAACAAATGCTAACACCAATAGACAGTTTCGTCGTCGTAAAGGGGACATGGCAAAATTCACCACAGCCATGTCCCACTGTCACACTATCAAGCTCATCATCAATGTCCACAATTAAAGTGTTAACAATAATCAAGGGAAATTTGTTTTTCCTCAAGATTTTATAATCGTAATTCACCACGCAAAAATTACAATGTTATTAGATCCTTAAACTAAATTATGTAGAATGAAAGTGTTCATTTTTTTTGTTATCGCCTCCCGCAAAAATACGGTAATTTTTAACCTTTTTCCCCCTGTATATATTTAAACTAACACCGAAATTAACGTTACTCTTAACACGCACAGTGTAACGCAGGAACTAAATATAAGCCAGAAACGGATTGTCCTTATGTAAGCATATTTCAGCACACGCGGCCGCGAACATTAGCGAGTTATACCGAACCGCGCCTCACTATTGTCGTAGTTGTGCGCATATATTGATCGTTTTCTAACATTTTGACACATCAAAGAGGAGAAGAAGTGGTATTGTCATGTTGTGTTGACCACGTGTTAATTTGACAAGTGGCTACTACTAGTAGTTAATGGCGGGAAAAACTCAATTATTTCTTTACCGCCCAGTCCAAAACAGAAGAAGGAGAATAAGTAATATCGGAACATATAGCACTTATCTTATAAGTCACACGAAATTGAAGATACTTTTATGCTATTGTTCAGAAAACTACCGATGGATAGTGAAAGATAGACCCGTTGCTGAGAAAAAATGCCGCAAATCATTTGTAACAAAACATCACTTAAATCATCTACGGAACCGTAAAATTGCGTTAGTTCCAGATAAAAGCTGTAATTTTTTAAAGATCAAAAGTAAATTTGTTGTACCATTTCGGAAAGTGGCCAAAATTTGTATCCACACATGTAATAATCTTACAAAACATTAATTTCTCAGACTGGAGATTTGAGCATTTTTATAGGTGCAAGAAACGACAATTTTGACTCGAACCGTAGAGTATAACGTCTTCCTCACGCAAATAACGCAAATGCGACTTTTCGTTGCCGTTACGGCAACCGCAGACTTTGAAATTTGGATCGCATGGTGGTAAACGGGAGAAAGTTGCCGTTGCCGTAGCATTGGTCTGAGGGAGGCGTATTGCGTAAATGTAGCGGAAACAATTCCCAAAATTGATTCTTGAACATTTTAAGAGTGCAAGTGTAGGTATATTGAAATTACAATGACTTGGCCCCAGTAACGGATTGTATAATAGAATAGACGGAAAAGACAATTGTCTTGATGCGTAAGCACAATTCTGTGAATTTTTTGAAAATGGGTCTATATTTGACTCTCTCTAGTTGCAAATTATGTAATTAGGGCCCGGGAAATCTCTATGCCTTGGACCCGATTAGGGCTTAATCCGTCACTGCCTGGCACCATCTTTCTAGATACGAATTCTTGTATTGTAACTCTATTATATTATTACAATTGTCATATTGCTTTAGTCAAAAGTACCAAGTCATTCTAGTTTCACCCTAATTAGTGAGGCAAAGTTAAGGAAGTTAAGTAATTGTCTTGGGCTCGCAACATTCAAGGGCCCGGTACACCGCGGAATTCTGTGAATTTTTTGAAAATGGGTTTACAATAGACTCTCTCTAGTAATGATGTAACTAGGGCCCGGAAAATCTCTATGCCTTGGACCCGATTAGGGCTTAATCCGTCACTGTCTGGCACCATCTTTCTAGATACGAATTCTTGTACTGTAACTCTATTATATTATTAGAATTGTCATATTGCTTTAGTCAAAAGTACCAAGTCATTCTTGTTTCACCCTAATTAGTTAAGGAAGTTAAGTAATCGAATTAAGGTAGCTATAGAGATGCTCACTTTTGGCCAACATACTTTTAGAAGCTACAGTACGTCTACAGCCTCCGGATCGTTGTTTAAGAAGAGAAAGTGCAATAAAAGTGGCTTTATATTCAGCTCGGAAACGTGAATAATCAAATTTTTCGATTTTTATCAAGTTTAGGTGGAATCTTGATGTTACAAACTGAAACTAACACTTTAATTAGGATCTTGAATTGTATTCTTATTGCAATAACAACTATGAACCAACATAAATCTTCGTTGTCTCAAAATAGAATAGGAACATTAGGTATTCTTATTATAGTCACTTTCATTTTACTAAAATAACATTAATTTAATGGACATATAATAAAAATATCATTAAAAATTGTTTCGATTTATATTTTTGTTTCTTTTCAACCTATACATTTTATTTAGAAATTACATTCTTTATTTCAATACACGCTATTTTATTTAATTAAGTAAAGAGATTGGAATTAAAGTAGGACAAAAATAGAAATAACGTATGTCTCTAAGCATTGATTTGTATCATCTAACTAGTGACGAATAACGCCATCTATACCTATTAATTGTCTCTATATAATGTATTGGAAAAAAAATATATAGGTAATTACACAACATTATTAATCAATATTGTAGTAGTGTTGCTTCCCCTAACAATGACGTCAAAGGAAGTTCTGCATACTATATAGTATCGTACACACTTATTACATTAATTTAATTGAAATAGGAGTATCTGTGAAACACATAAGGGTGCGATTACACTCCCTTTTTTTAGAGATAAGAAAGCTTTTTGTAGAACGAGGATACAAGCGGTTAGGGGCGAAAGTCTCCCCATGTAACCGCACCCTTCAGTGTTTTGAATATGTTTGATGCGTGTACGCATGTAACTTCATGCATTTATTATACACGTATACCTATAACGAACTTATAGTAAGGAATTAAGACTGTCAGAAAAGTTGACTTTTCACAGAATCCTACTAAAAAATGTATTACATTTATTTTTCATGATAAGAATATTTTTGCTACATTAATCTCTTCATAGAACAAACTCACCCTTTAAATTATCATGGAACTTTAATTTATTTTATAATAACTGAACCGTACAAGAGAAATAATTAAATTTTGTTAACAAAAACACTTCTATTGAAGTTGAAACTATGTTAAAAGTTTTAATGATCCCAAAGGCTTTCATCAAAGACACTTACTAAATATAATAGCTTTTTGTTTATATAATCTCTACAATAACATTAGCATTAATAAAGATAAAAGGGCTTTTTTCTAATTATTATATTTTTATTAATAGTATGAATAGAAATTGAAATATCTATCTATAATACATATAGGGATACGTTTCTGATTCCCATAGACGTCAATCAAACCCATCCATCTATTATTATCACAAATATAATATCCTTATCATTTATAAACAATAATTATTGATTATAAATTTTTATGAATAACAAATGCCAAAATGAAATTGATAAAACATTAATTATTCGCTTTTATTTGTCCTACTGATCTTAATTGAAATTATTCGTTGTGAATATATGGATTATAATCAATTTACGCGTGTAAGTCGAAATTTCGATTAAACTTTCTCCCTTCTATCTAGAACCACATAACAACAAACAATAACAGAATTAAATTTCAAATAAAATTATCTTCATTTATACATAACGTAATATAAAAGTAGTATAGATCGATCATAAATGAAATTAATAAAGCGGGGCTCAATATATATATATGTAGGTATAGTATATATTTTTTTGTTATTTGCATATTAATCCGGTTTTCTCATTGAATATAATTGATCTCCTACCCTTTATAGAGAGAGAGTAAATATTGGTTGTGTCACGAACATTTCTCGTAAAATAAACGTAATTGAAGCTAAAAACGGTTTTCAGTCTCTCATTTAGATTCATTTGATCAAGATGTCTATGAAAAAGGCATTGGTATTATCTGGATTACAGGAAGAAGATGAGATTAGTAATAGTGACAATTTGAATTTAAATCAGGATCATCAATCACAATTACAGGTGAATAGAAATCTGAATATTATATTTATTTTTGTAATTTTTGATGGTTTGTTCTTACTCGTATAATTACAATTTGTAACATTAAGCGATATCCCTATAATCCTCTTTATTTGGTTTAGTTTTAACACTTTTTTTCAGTAAAATTTACGACCAATATACAGAGTTTCTGTTCGTTATTTCAAAATTGTTTGTTCTTTATTAGAAATTTTCTCAAACCAAAAATAGTTTTAATCAAGCTAAACGGCACGAACGTTTCCTCTCGATATGACAGCAACCAGAAATGGCATTTTGAAATGAAACAATCCTTTTATAATAATAGTGGACATAACATAAATCTGTTGGAAATTAAATTAATTATTGATTTTTGTTGGCATATACGCAACAGTTTAATCTAATAAACACAGTAAATGTTCTTTATGCTGTAGTAGGAGGCTAGGAGGACAGACTTTTGATCCAACGCTGCGGCTTTCCGGAAGGCAAGCCCGTCCTCCTTAACTCTTCCGGCAACTCGGACCATTTATGGCAAAAAATTGTCGAAAGCTTTTCGAAGAGCAAGGTTTTCGACCAAGTCCTCCGGTCATTTCAACCATACACCCTCCGGTTTTCCGGAACACAGGCCTATCCTTCCATAAGCCATACGGTTTGCCGGAGCGTCTAAGCCGACCTTAAGGGAGTAATCAGTTTAATTAGAATGATAACATTGCACTGTTTTTCTTCCTCCTCTATGGTGGAGACAATAATACTCCCTAGTTGCAAAGTAATAGTTTGTGGTCGACTTAGAGAGTATAATGACAAATAGTAAATAGCCACTTGTTATTTAGAAATTTCTATTCATTTCCTGCGAGTAATTGTTAGAAGAGGCCTTATTACGTACATGAGTGTGTACTGTATGCTTTTGCTTCAAATTAATTAAAGAATCCCGCATATTCTAGATGAGTATTTGAATAGATTACTCTTGTTTCGTCTTTATAACATTTAAGACTTTTAATTTTTTTTTAATGTTTGTGTGTATTTATATCTCCCTCTGTACAGTAGACTGGTTCCACTCTAAAAGTTTATTAATTACAGCAGGTCTGATAAGATCCGCAGTGACTTTTTGTGTGAGTTTTAGATTCGAGAACGAAACATTTGCCGTCCCTACTATAAAACATAATAATTTGTCCAAACCAGACAGTTTTGTACACGTAAATATTTTAAAAGGGTAGATTTTTTTATCGTTAGACATACGTCAGAGGTAGGTATTACTTTTAAAGTACACATCTGTTTACCCTCTCGTTTAAAATATTCAATAAAACATAATAAAAATTGTATAAAAAGGGAGCATAAAGGGAGCATAAACGCACAGTGCCGGACTGGACAGGGGGGATATGGAGAGATTTCCCCCGGAGCCAATGAGCTATTGGGGGCCAAATAGCGTTTGAGAGGTCACCGATAATCTTTTAAGGTATTCTTTTTTTTTGATCAACTATTTAAGAACAAAATCCAAGACCAAGGTGTGCTGTAAAACTTACCCTTTCGAAGATACCCCTTTGCTGAACCTTTCCGATAAGGTTGTGCAGTCCCCCAACACTGATCACTAATGGTGGATGGTAGTGGTCCATTTAGGAAACACTTCACATTGATAACTTTTATGATTTATCGTTAGTAGTAATTTCACTCCTGCACAGATTCACTCACAACACACATTGTGTTCAAGACACTGACTATTCTATTTAAATTAATAGATTAGAAAAATTTTGATGTCTTAAAATCAAGTGATTAGAAAACTTGTAACAACAAATTTAGACAAAGGTCATTATGCAACTTTATTTCGTATGTATCGTTGTTATCAGAAAGCCAAAAACTGTTAAGTAATTTATTCTTGATCGCCAGCTGAAGAGATACCTTCGTTTCCTATAAATTCCCCCGGGCGCCAAGGTAAGCCAGTCCCACCCTGTAAACGCAGAAACGGGTATTGTGTGTCAATAAAGTTTACCATTTTTAGAAAATGAATAAACAAGCAAGTTTCGCAGGAATGTTTCTAATTTAGTATTCTGAAAATCAATGAACTTAGGGACAAACGATTGTTCACTGTAACAGTGGAACAGAATTAACATTTTGTTTTATACCTCGTCATTTTTTCAAGAAAGGAAAGTTTGTTATACGTTTGATCGTAGTTCCCAATTCCATAATAATATTCCTTACTTTCTTTTCATTTTCTTTTTTTAAAAATATATTCATGAGTGTTTATAGTTATCGTTCCAGCTGTTTCATTGACAGTTATGTAATTATCGATATTATTCAGGTGCAGATAATCGTAACGCCCATACAGGGATGTGATGGCGGTGCTGAGATAAGAATCATGGGGGGCACGCCAAGGAACACAATACTTAATGGAAATGGTAAATAAACAGTATACTTATTATTATTATTATTATTATTGTTAATTTATAATTATTCTGCATAAGAGAAACGTCTTTCCCTGTTATGTTTATATAGTAAAAATAATTGTGAATGTT
>JAZBHA010000526.1:33582-45721 GCA_037464855.1 Iselma pallidipennis | reverse complement strand
AGAGTTCAGCAATATTTCTATTTGTATTGACCTTGTCGCTAAATTGAATTGTGTTCTGCTCGTGTGACAAGGATCTTATACAACACGGTAATGTATAAAAGTTACGGAATCCACTCAAGGTGATCAAGTGTCATCTCTAACAATCATTTTTCCTTTTTTACTGTTTTTTTCTCCATATCCTCTTCTATTTACTAATATTTTCAACTTTCCTTGCAAGGCGTGGCCGCGACTTCGGTCAGGTTGACTGGTTTGTTATAATGATGATGACGCCATAAACCACGACGACATAATAAAATGATGAAGTATAATATATAGATATTTTATATACATACATATTTATTAATATTCAGCAGAAAGAAAAAATGCGTCTCCACCCAGATTATTCAATTTACCCAAAAAAAAAACAAAAACCGAAAAAAATTTTTTTTCCCACAATATTACCACGACCACACCCTGTATATAATCAGGTATAGATATCACAAAGAACGAATAAATTTTTTCTTTTTTAACTATTTAGTAATTCCGAATATTTTATTTCTTTATTTATTAGCAAATATTTCTGTCAGTTTTATATGAAGATTTAAAAATGGCTTTTTGCTTTTTTTGGGGAAGTCTCTCTAACACATTACGAAACCATAAATCGTTTTAAAGGATTATATGTTTTAAATAAAAACGAAAGAGATAGAGAGAGACGCCTGTTTTCTGAGTATTTTATTACAACAGCTCGTATAAGACCACCTTAAAATTAATTGTTATTACCTTATTTATAGCTTGAAGAACATATGTTTTTCTTTAGGAGATTGTTTTAAAATTTTCATAAATTGCGTTAAAGGCCGATTATTATCATTATTGGCGGGAATTTACCTTCAAATTACGATTGTATATTGGGTCATTCAAAAAAATTATAGGTAATGTCGTAGCTTTACTGGTACTATCGTATCTGTCAAAACTGTCAACAAAAAGGACGGAGTAATAGTCGATGATAGATGTAGAGCGAGACAACCCACTATATTAACCAATCAAATGTCGCATTTATACAATTAATAAACGTATCAATACATATAGCTACGACACAAATTCTATTTTATTTGATTGTATGCTATATTTACAAATAAACGTATGTCTGTTAAAGGTATTTTATCGTTAAATTCTAGTTCATTAACTATGTTGAAAATTTCAACATCAAAGTCGTTATGTAAATTATTAATGTAAAGTAAGTGGATTTTATAGTACCCTATATATATATTAAATTAGATATATACCTATTGGAAATTATAATTAATCGAAAAGAGAGAAAAAAAAATACTACCTATTTACGTAATTCAATAATTTCAATAATAATAATAATAATAATAAGATAATAATTTTCAATTATATTGAACAACCCTACTTGTAATAACAAAGATCAATAAATTTCCTGTCAAAGTACTTGTTTAGTTATAAAATTTATGCTACTGGTAACAATAACTATTGATAATTCTGTGTTTCACTTATCTTTATAACCGTTGTAGTGCTGATAAAGGATTGCACGCACTACGGCGGGAACGTTACTTCCAACCCGTCTCGGACAAAATTAAACGCATACGTTGAACTTCGGAGAAAACTCCTATCGACTGTGAACTTCCATAAGTTTTTAATTTCTTGCCGATAAGACGAAGACACACGACAAGTTTCAATGACGATTAAGCTAGAAATTACATCTCTGATCATCATTGGAATAAATTTTGATGTAACATACGGCTGGGTAGATGATAATTCAGCGCTTGTCGCATATCTAGATCCATACCGCCGTTGTGCGTGTAGATCATAAGAACGTAAAATAAAAATAAAACTAAAAATAAATTTTGAAATGAGTTAGTCCCGCCCTCGACCGTTTGGAAGAATTTGACATTTCTTTGCATCGCACTATTGTGCCGGGAAACCATTTAAATGGGTGGGAGTACTGTTTGTCTCCAACATTGTCATTCGATGGTGCGCAGAGACAGTACCCTCTAGTTGATAAAAACACGAGAAAAATACGGTTCAACTTTAGTTTAGCGGGAAAGTGACATTACATCCGTCCACACTGTTGGGGATGGTATTCACCCATAATCGAATTTAGCAACTATATCTACTGTTATAATGATTATTACAAAATTAACTATCTTTTTTTAATAAATTTCCATAATGAGTTGATTACCGTCGATAAAAGCGCCTCCACCAAAAAAAATCTATCTCATTAACATTTCCAAACATTTACCAAACATCGAGAAAAGAACACACATACACACACACGCACAAAATAACAAGGCGAAAGAGATAAGTTTACGATCTGTCGTCGTATTTTATTAAAGTTCATGTTAATTTTTATTAAAATTGGTTTTTTATGATAGTTTTCCCAATATTATTATCATACATTTCCTTTACTATTATTCCCATTATTATCATTATTATTATTATTATTATTATTATTATGACGTGTAAATTGTCAAAAATTTACAAATATATACCGTTCTCTTGAAGGCTATTTTATAAAATTCTTTCAATTGAATTCTCTTTGTTTTTTATTATAAATAGGTAACAAATTAGACGAAATAATTAACCAAAAGGAAAAAAGAACAACGTTTTTTTTTCGGCCTGACATGTTCTTCTTATATGTGTTAATAATTGCCATCTATTATTTTGCTATTAAGTATGCCCTCGGCCATGTATAACAACAATGTTGAGAGGTTCTTGTATATATAGAATTTTAAGATCGTGTTTAAAGGCGTGTCCATACTATTGACTGATAAAACGTGTGAACGTTGCTTTGAGGCAATTGTTTAAAACAACATAACCGAACAGCAACAATAGTAACAACAACAACAACAACAACTAGAGTTAACAACGACAACAACAACGAACAACAAGCACAAACAACAAAAAAACTTGTTTAAGTGTTCTCTTTTAACGATTGAATGAGTTTAGATTAAAATCATAAAATTGTAATAATTTGACTTAAGTATAGTGAAATTATAGTAATCCAGTGATTACCAAACAGTTTTTATGATAGTGCTAATTGATAATGGCGAAAAAAGCTAGATTTCCCCGTAACGGGCACAGTTGCAACAAAAAATCTTAAATTGTTTTGCCTAATAATTGTTATTTAATAGTATTCAACAACGACAAAGATCACCAATTTGTTAGTTTTTTAGAACAGAAATTCATAGTTTTAAAAGCTTTTTTTCAAGTAATTGAGAAAATATTAACTGTTTTTTAGAGACTGAACGTTTTCTCTCAAATTGATGGTGTGTACTAATACGCTGCATCGCCAAAAAGTGCAGGAAAACCTAACAACTTCAAGGGCTTCTGAAGGTGCAAATACGGCTCCGATCCTTGGTACAAAGATTAGACCAACTTATGAAAATATGGTAAAATGGGCAAATAACGAGCCTCATTCCTTCAACTAATTGAAATTAGATGACTTCATTACCAACTGAAGTCTTATCAAATGTAGGTACTAGAGTCTCTTCTTTGTTTTTTTTTTACCGGTATAAATGATTGATGACTTGTATTATTTTACTAATTATTTTTCATTAACAGTACAAGAACAAGTTTAAAAGCTGTTTTGCTACATAATGGTAATAAATTTCGTTCAGTCCTAATTATATTACAATCAAATTTAAATGAGATGTTTGTGTGAAGACTTTAATGTGTTGACATTCTTGCTTAATTTGTGCCAAAAAAATAGAATAAAATAAAAAAAATACCTATATCGAATATTTTTAGTTGTTTTATCCGTTAGATTATATAGTCGCCAATACTGGCGACTCGTACTGGAACCGATTTATAATAGACTCCGTCGTCTTCTACAAAATGTTGAAACGTCCAACTAGTTTTACGAAGGGACGTCCACGTATTGAAACACTATTACTTTAAATAATTCAACACTTGGACACCTCTTGATAAAAACTGATAACAAGTAACATCACTATCGTCCAAGAGAATGGGGATGGAAATGATTCATTTTCCGGTAGCAATAACCACCAAACGGAGACGTCTTTATAAGGTTCTACAAACGATGATAAACGGCCAAAAACGCTCAAAAATCATGAAAAATGGCCAAAAAACCATGAAAACCCCTAAACAACGAAGGAAAACGGTCCAAAAACGGTGGAAAACGGCCAAAAAACGATAAAAAACGTTCAAAAAACGATAAAAAACGTTCAAAAAACGATGAAAATCGTTCAACAAACGAAAAACGGAGAAAAGGTCCAAAAAAGGATAAAAAACGAAGAAAACCGGACAAAAAACGATGAAAACGGACAAAATACGATGGAAAACCGTAAGAAAAGCGTCAAAAACGGTGAAAAATGAAGAAAAACCTTGCGAAAACCACGAAAAACGTCCAAAAAACGAACAAAAACGGCTTAAAAACGATCAAAATTGGCAAAAAACGACGAAAAACATCCGAAAACCATAAGTAAGGGTCAAAAAACGATAAAGAGGGCAAAATACGGCGGAAAATCGTAAGAAACGGTCAAAAAACGGTGAAAAACGAAAAAAAACCTTGCAAAAACCACGAGAAACGGCCAAACAAGGATGCAAAACGTCTAAAAAACGATGGAAAACCGCCAAAAACGAAGGAAAACGGCTTCAAAAAACGATGAAAATGGGCAAAAGAACAATGAAAAACGTACGAAAACCATAAGTAACGGCCAAAAAACGATGAAATACAAAGAAAAACAGCCAAAAAACGGTGAAAAACTGCCGAAAACCACGAAAAACGGCCAAAATACGATGAAAAACGGTCAAAAACGATGAAAATCGGACGAAAACCATGAGCACTAGGTCGAAAAAGTCCGTCACGTCCATCCCATACTAAATTAAAAGCATTGGTTCTTATGACAAACTCGAATCGATACCGGTGGACCCAACCGAGACTCCCATGAGCCCCATAAGAACCGATGGTTTCAATTTTGGACGGGATGGACGTGACGGACGTTTTCGACTTAGTACGCGTCGCTTCTAAGGCAGATCAGGTTTCAGATCAGCCTCAGATTAATCTGGCTGTTTTTACCCTTTATTACACTCTATGGATGGAAATTTGGATACAAAAATCAATTTCTATCTATTGTTTTTGCTAACAAATTAATGAAAAAAGTCAAGTAACAGGTGCTAATAGTTAAAAAATGCTTCTCGTTTGTTTCAATAAAAGCTACTATATACCTATACCTATATATGATGTCATACATATCCGGGTTTGATGTACTGTACACATATATATCTATACCTATATATAAAAAAAAATATATGCAAGGTAGTCAAATAACCGTTTCGATCAAAAAAAGAAAAACGACACATATCAATATTTAGTAATAATCATTAAAATTAACACTTGGAAAAAAAACAAAATTAAGAAGGAAAAGGAGTTGGTTAAAAATGCGTGTTTTAGATCCATGAAGAAAAAAAAATATGCCGTAACTTTACGATCACCTTTCTCTACATTCATATTTTTTACGACTATTATTCTTATTAATATTATTATTATTACTGCAACGCATCTTAATCTTGATAATTATATTAAACTACTACAGGCATAAATATATCAAGATCAAGATTGAATAATTAATTAAATATATAAATTGATGAAACAGAAATTAATAACTCATAAAACAATAGTTTAATAGTCGTCGAATAGAAATTTAAAAGACAAATAAATCTTGATATATCTATAATCATCTAGTTTTTTATTGCTATACCTATTATTATTATTATTATTATTTATTTTTTATTTAATTTTTATTATTTCTAAACAGCTTTAGTCAGTTATCAAAACGTCAACTTAATTAATTTTAACTAATATGTATGTTACAAGTTGAAATTGATTAGTATTTTATAAAGTGAAAGGTGGAAATATTGGAGATTGTAACCGAAAATTTTTTTGAGCACAATATCGAAAATTATATTGGCGAAAAATTTATTTTAACTTGCATCTAACAAAGTCCAAATTAGTCGAAAACCGGATTTTTCTTAATTAATTTATTAAAAAATCTTCTAATCGGAATCTCTAAATGGACGCGAACGGGAGAAGTGTAGGAGAAGGAAAACATGCAAGATAATTAGTTTGAAATTTAGTTAACAGAGATTCTTTATCGTTTTTAACAGATAAGGAAATTTTGCAGATCTGTGTACTTGGCACCTAATCCTCTTACGCTAATCAAAGTTAGCGTTAACGTTGCGGAAACTCTCTATTGGGTGGGTTCGTGATGACGCACCGAACAGTGCACAGCTAAGATCACGAACCATCCTTTTATCAGGCACGTTACCAATACAGAGAATGTCTAAATGGGCGATTGGTGCCGTTGGTGCGATGGTCTTGGCGGTGCGCTGTTCAGTGCACCAACATGAACACGAGCTCAATTCTTCTTCAATTCTTGATTGAACCTTATAAGACTCCAGTTTCATAAATGTTTAATAAACGATTAACTAATTGATTAATTCAACTAATGATTATTGAGATTTGATCATAAATTACTATAAACTGTACGTTTTTCGTGTACAATATTTTTCCTTTTCTTTGGTACATAAAACTATAACGAAATTATAATTGCATCATTGTGTCGAAAACAATTTAACCAAAAATAATATATTAAACTTTTGTGTTATTTTTCGTGCTTGTTTTTTTTTTCTCGATTGTTGTTGTACCAACAATAGTCGACAAACAATACAATTTCCACATAAAGAACTATACCTATACAGTGCGATCTATAAAATTTATGGTCAAAATGTGCCATCATGACAAACGTATGTCCTTACATACGTGATAGTTCATGTGCTTATTGCAGTAACGCCATCTGTACAGATCTTATGGCACTTTAATTTGTCAAATGATTCGTGTTATATTGCCTCGATTCTCAAAAAGCAACAGTTTAATCTAACTTATTATGACAGATTAGTAATGAGCGGTAAAGTGTAGACATACGTTTCTTACGTCATTCACTTGACCATCAATTTTATAGATCGCACTGTATAAAAGATCTATTACATATATACTATCAATATAATGAAAAAAAAAAATAAGAAAGAAAAGTGTTAGGAAATCGAAATTAATCTACGAAAAAAAAAACCAAGAACGGTATAGAAAGAGAGACACGAAAAAGAATTTAAACACTATATATGTATAGTACATAATATCTAACATACCGAATAATAATAATAATAATAATAAGAATAATAATACAAAAAAACTATGTAATTTATTGTGTTGTTGTCACGATGAATTTGTTACTATTTTGTTATGTAAAAAGATTAGATGAATGCTACCTGACTGAAATCAATTCGAGTCAATGTTATGCTAATAGCTAAACGATAAATCATATAATACGATTTTGTTGTAGTTTCTTTCATATTTTTTTGTTGTTGTTGTTGTTGTTGCTGTTAACTCAATTGGATATCTATCTATATATATATTTTTATCTATATGGATGGATTGATTTATCTGGATTATAGAATTATGTGAATAATTTAGGTCGATTTTTACAAGCTAACACATTGACAAATGTTAATTTCATAAATGAAATAAATAATAATAATATATATATAGGAGATCGTAATATATGTATTGGAGAGCCTTGAGATTTTTCTCTTTCTCTCGAACATGAAAAATTACAATAAAATAACAGGTTTTGCGAAAGGAAATGCTAGGAATTTTCGAAACTAGAATCCCTAGATAATTTTTTGGCCACAACCTTACTATAAGATGTCGTCATAGTTTCACCGATAACCCAGTGACCAATAGGACGATACGTTTTGAACTGTCATCAGCACTCACTATGACATCACCAACGTTACCACGAGGCGATGTTTCAGATCAAACAAAGAGCGATTAGCGATCGTGCTAACAATAGATTTTCTACTGTAATACCCCTGTCACACGGCACAAGTAAATTGTAATTTAACGACAAGGTCAATACAAATTGTAATATTGGTGAATTCTACCCTGATACACTGGGATTTTACAATTACAATTAATGCACGCGCAAGGAGTAGAAATGTCGTAGATTGTCATGTGTATGGTGTGTATGTATCTTGAACAAACAGCTGATGACAGCCATGCTTTTAGATGCCGCGCATGCATAGTTGACATAATTTAGCCTAAATAGAGTTCTGAACAGCCAATTTACTAAATACAGTTTCACCACCATATTAATTAAATATTGTGTGCTGTCACACGACAAATTGAGAACTTGGTTAAATTACAATTTATTTTGGGCGTGTGACATGGGTCTAATCTAGTTAGTTTGTCTCACCCTATTACGTGTACGATTTTAAATTAGTTTCAACGTTGAACTAATGACATTTTCAAAATGGATTAAAAAGTGGAGATGCAGAACAGGAACAATAGAACATGGAAAGATGAGTTTAACCTTAAAATTGTTGCTGTTGTTGCTGTTATTATTGTCAAGCCAAACCTATTAATTTTTTATTGTTGTGTTAGATAGATAGATAGGTCTACATAAGGTGGAGATAAATAGTGGGTGGAGGATGAACTATAATAAAAAAAGAATTTACAATGAACTCGAATAATAAGACAAAAAAAAAATGCAAAGAAAGACAACTAAAGATGATGATGATGATCTTGATGATAATAATAATAATAATGATAGTAGTGAAGATGATGACACTTGTACTTTCACAAAGAATGCAATAAAATTAAAAGGTGAAACAATAATAGAATATATAGCCAAGCCTTTTTGTTCTACAATCTATTTTTTTTTGTTACTATTATTATTATTATTATTATTAGCCTCTTTAATACAAAGAGAAAATTTTAAGATGGAAAAAAGTCAAGCTTCTTTTTGTTATAAATATTAAATTATATTTAAAAATAATAATAATAATAATAATAATAAAATTATATACAAATTAGATAGGTGTGTCCTTTGGACAAATTTCGACTACCAATTCCTTTATTATTATTATTATTATTTATAATTGCTCGTTTATTTTATTCATAGGATTCTTCTTAACCAACGCCCTATTATATCTGCCCTCCTAGATCTGATATAACGTCATTAATCATTTTAAAGTAACGTAACGTTAAAAAAAAACAATAATAATAATCGAATTTATCAAATACACGATCACAGTGTAGAAACGAAATACAAGATTCTTATTTTTAACTATTTTAATGGTAATAAACAAAAAAAAAGATAATTATAACAATACAGTAGAAGAAGAACAAGAAGAAGAAACAAATTATTTCCGCTATAATAAATATAGTTTTTCCTTTTTTTTTCTTCTATTTTATACAATTTTACTTTCTCTATCTTCCTTTATTATGGTTGTTACGGTATTTTATATATTGTATGGGCTTATGTTTTTCTTACGGTTTGCGTGTTTTGATAATGATCAGATGTGCAGCGGTCTGAGGGCGTAAACCGGAAGTGTTAAATAACAATGAACCTGCACTGCTTCAATTACCGCCTACACATCCGCCGGACAATATAAGTATGTATACGTATATATTATATACATATACGTACATAAATATATCGTGTATATACCTATATGTACATATATGTATACACTACAACAACTACAATATCCAAATATCAACAACAACACCAGAAAAACTGGTAGATTATGTATAAAGTGGGTGGAGTGGTTTGCTTTTCTATCAACAATATTTTTTTTTATGAAATTCAATATGACGAATGAAAAAAAAGACAATAAAAATTAAGAATATACGGTAGAACTTTACTAACGCCAACGTTACATATTAGGAAGATTTTGTCATATGACGCTAAAAGTTTCGTATTACGTTAAATATTAACAGACAAAGAAGACAACTTGCGCACATAATCTTATTTAGTGTTGTGCGCATTCGTCCATCTCTTTCTACACTACTACTATTTAGCGTAAGTGTGACAAAACCTCCCTATTTACGGTAACACTGATTTCAAATATTAAGAACCAGGGTAGGTGAATGCGTGTAACACTAACAATAAATAGAGTTATTCATGCAATTTGCCATCTGTTTCTATCAGGATTTAGCGTTTAGCGTACGTTTACTGCAAGTATGGCACAATCTCGCTATTGCCAGGAAAAATGACGGTGTATGCGTATAACCTTTTGCGCAGTTCATTGTCTCTCTCTCTCTCTAACAAATTTAGCATTCATGTTCGATCTTACAATTAGTATGATTCTTTTGTAATTCATCACTTTCACTAAATCGACTTTTTACCTCCTTAAAGTGGCCACTTAACACGAACTGACTGTAAATGTCTAAAAATTTTATGAAACTTTGAAAAGACATCTCTTCAAATAGGGAGAGTTTTTCCATTAATGGTCATGTTAGAGAGTTTGATATACCAGTTTTCAAAATGAAAGTAAAATACCTCCCGAAAATGACCAGTGTTCAGAACTGTTTTCAATTCAAACCTCTCGTTAAACTGTCTAAACTGACCGCCTCTTAAAACAATCTTTCGTTTTCAAGAATAACAAATTGAGTAGAACTCGGTTATAACAACACTCAAGAAACCTAGATAATAGTGACGTTATAACTGAGTGTCGTTATAGCCGGTCTTTAGAATGATGTAAATAAATCGGGTGAACATCATTTGGACTGTGTTAGGTTTGTCGTACTAGCCGAGATGTCGTTATATACATATGATGTCGTTATAACCGAGCTCTACTATATTTTATTGTAAAACAGAACCACTCGATTTGACACGAAAAAATATCAAGCAATTGGGGAGTTGCTTCTTCAGGGAAAAACCTAACCCGGCGCATCCACCAAATTTTCACGACCCGCCCCCATTTCTTTCGCCTCGTAAAATCCTTACATAAGACGCGACAAAATTACATTTAATTTATACGAAAATGACTCTCTGTAAACAGAAAAAAAAACGAAAAGACAGACGACAGAACAAATAGAAAATTTCAAAGTGAAAATTGTGGCCGGAAGCGAAATTACCCATCTTATTACATAACACATACAGACTTAATTTCAATAAAACACGTCCACCAAATACATAAGGTGTGGTCTTTGATTATTTCAAATTAAATTATAGTTATCTATAAATTATATGATCGTCTCAATGAATTTAGAATAATTAGAGTAATAAATATAATAATAATAATAATAGTGATAATAGCGGCACGAGAAGATACGAGAGAGGAGCGAGCGAAAAAAACCAACAGGAACATATAATTAAATAAATTAACGAATATTTTAGATAATTACCGACAGGTAACACCTTGAACAATTTGTATTGCAAATAGCAACAATTAGGAGGATAATAATCCCCCTCCGTGTCCCCTCGCCCAGTCAAAAAAAAAAAAAACGAGAAAAGGACTCACCATGAAAACCATGAAACTTGATTCGTCGTTGTCTTATCAGGCACCAAAACGATGTTACTTAAGTCCTTGACCAACAAAAAAAAAACAACAAAAACAAACACTAACCCAAGGAAATTAATTTGAGGCAAAAAAAGCACTTAAATGCCCTGTTTCATCACACTTTTTTTCCGGAAAATTTCTTCCTCGACTTGAAAACGAACTTTACGGTTCAGTTTCTGGAACAAAGAAAAAAAAACAATACCAGTTAAAATTTTCGTATGATAACAGATTAAAATCGGTATGTATCTATCTCTTTTTCTCTCATATATGTAAATGTGTGATATGATACGATAATAGGATAATGATGATAATGGGTGGGTCCTTCTAGTATTTTATTGTCATAATATACAGTAGAGAATTTATATATATAGACAAGTCGAGGTGAATTGACACAATTTGATAAGAGTTATCAAAGAGAAGAGAGAACTGTTGCTTATCAGTTAGCACGTGTGTATCTCATCCTTGGTGATAACATTTTTTTTTAATGTGTGCGTATGTGTGTGTACATAAATATGAAATTTATTAACCAATCACAGATGTTCCGTACACATGTGATTTAAATCAAAACAAATAGAAATATAAAACCTACGCCAATGACCTAACAAAAATCAGTGGCGTATCGTAAATAAATTTGAAAAAAAAAATAATACCAACCTGATATTTATTTATTTATGTGTATTGATTTATGCTAAACTTAAAAATTTAAACTAATATTAAAAAAAACAGAAAAAATAACTGGCTTATTTATAACTGGCTTCCGGTTACTGTAAAAATT
>JAZBHA010000526.1:15403-28367 GCA_037464855.1 Iselma pallidipennis | reverse complement strand
GAACAAGATCGGAGGGGGACACCTGAGAACGTTTCCTTGTGAGTAGTAGATGTTGATGCATCTGTAGTATAAGTATGCGCCGATTGAGCAAACCCACCCATAGTCAATTTAAAACATACATTATCGATCTCATGTTGGGCAATAGCAATCTCCAAACGAGACCGGCCACTATTTTTCAATCTCTGTGCTATATGTTCACCATAAATCGAGTATTCATCACGTCTAGACATTGTATCAGTGATGGTTTCTATACATTCTCGCGCATTTATTACGTTTGAGGAGTCTTCACATTGTTTCTTGACTTTCTGTGGTGGAGAACGAAACGCTTTCCGTTTCTGAGGAGTAGGAGGAGGAGGAGGAGAGTCTGTGACAGAAGGTTTCCTGTCTGGCATGTATTCTTCTGGATCATCTTTTCTACTAGTCGTTTCCTGTGGACAAGCAATGATTTGATTATTTTCCAAATATGCATTATTGTACAGTGCGATCTCTAAAATTTATGGCCTAGTGACGTAAGAAACGTATGTCTACACTTGATCGTTTTTTGGTAACCTGTCATATGAAGTTAGGTAAAATCTGTATAGATGGCGTTACGCAATCACTGGTGCAGCAGAAGTATCACACAAGCAAGGACATACGTTTGTTATAGTCATGGCACACTTTGACCATAAATTCTATTACGTAACTACAGACTTACCAAATCTGATGTAGAAGAATTCTTAAATACTGAAACAGAGCGTAGAAATGAATCGGCTTGTGTGTACCAAAATAATTTCGGCACAAAAACATCATCAGTGCCGCTTTTTTCCGACTTAATCACTTTGTTTAGTTCGGCAATATAACGAGTACGAATACTTTTTATTTTCAATTTTATATCATGCTCTGTAACGCCTGGAATATTTAATTCCGTAAAAATTGACCTTATTGCTTTGTCTCTCAATAATCGGTTTTTGTATTTTGCAGATTTGTTGTTCCACAGACATTCATGATTTTTATACAAATCAAGAAATATCGGCGTTTCTTCATCTCTCCATCTATACACCATTTTTTAATTGAAATCGTGCAACGTAATGCTTATCAATTAATTAACTGATAAGATTCTTAAATGTCTTCAAACACGTCAGATGCACAACTTAGCATATGAATAAACAACGGTTGAACATAACCTTTCAACGGTCAACATACACCTAAAGGCGAACATACACGGTTCACTTCGGTTGAATCATCCCAGATTATACAATAAAGTAGGCCATTCACGATACAATCGTTGTACAACGGTTGGAAAAGTAGTAGCACTTGCCGTGATCAAAGGAAGTTGGAATTTTGTACAAGCACTATTTGAGCCACGAGAATAATGAAAATAACAAATCACCCCTTACGGTTGGTTAAACTACCCCAAAACCACCACTATTTCGTCCCATATTGACGACGAACTGGCGTCAAGATAAAGATGTAGACTTGAGTTTGAATCCAACTGATTATTTCTTATCTTCGTTAGTGGATAACAAAACTAGCTCCCATTTATTTCACCATTTGGTCCACCGCTGATGTTTCGCTAATTCATCATTAATAACGAAATTTTGTATTGCAGTTCTTATAGACATTACAATACTATTACTTTATAGGTAAAAGAACTACAATATTTCAACTTATTGCCAAATGAATTTTTATTTAAATATTGAACATTTTCTGCCTGTTTTATACAAATTAAAAAAAAAAAACAATAATCATAGTAAAGAAATTCACTCACTTCTTCCAATATCTAGCGTTACTAGTAACAAACTTGAAAAATACAAAATTACTTATTGGTAACAACCCAGGGATGGTTCATAACATCTGGTAAACTTAATCTGTTTGCACTTGAATAAACCACCAGCTGAAAACGAAACATTCACGATGTGATCGGCGCTCTTGGTGCTGCTGTCCAAAGTTCGACGGTAACCAGTCAGACATCACGCAGATGGAATTTGTAGCTTCTAATTGGTTGTGGTCGAACTTTGGACAACAACGACAGGAGCACTGAACACGCTGTACCCAATCAAATTGCCTAGTTTTTCAAATAACAACCAAGAACAAATTAGTTACAGCGGTGCAAATTATTACACCAAAACGATCTGATTGAATCAAATACGGCAGTGTTTCTCGACATTTTGGGCTCAGTGGAGCACTTTTGATACTTAATTAGTTCCACAGAGCGCCAGTACTCAACAGATCACCAGTTGAGGAACACTAAACAACATCTTGTTATTCGAAAACTTACTTTTGAAATTAAATCTTTAGCTTCTTGTGTTATGAAATTTGGAAATTCTATAGAAACTCTTCAGGTGTCTCATTTTCGAATGGTGGACGACCAACTAAAAGCTCATAACAAAGAATACCTAAAAAGCGCATTATTACTATTATTATTATTAATAAATGTTATTATTAATGAATTAGTTTTTGTACCTAAAGACCAATGATCAAAAAATTTCCCATATTCTTGACCACCCACGATTTCTGGCGATAGATAATCTAGAGTGCCACACATTGTTCGACGTTGCGATGATGATACATGTACTGAACAACCAAAATCAGCTAATTTTATATCATCTGTATATGTTAATAGCAGATTTTCTGGTTTTATATCACGATGGATTACTTGATTTTCATGGCAATAATGAAGAGCATCAGCTACTTGATAAATATATTTGGCCGAACTACAAGAAATGAAAAAAAAAACATGTTCAACAGTAGCTCTTACAATTAGTTTGATCTAATCTAAGATCTCTGTCACACGACCAGAATATAATTCAATTTAACCAAGTTCGCATTTACCTTGGTTCTCAATTTGCCGTGTGACAGCACACAATATTCAATTAATGAGCGGCGAAATTTATTTAGTAAATTGGCTGTTCAGAATTCTATTTAGGTAAATTGTGTCAACTACGCCTGCGCAGCATCTGAAAGCATGGCTGCCATCAGCTGTTTGTTCACGAAACACACACAACATACACATGACAAGCCATGCCTTGGGCGTGCGTTAATTGTAATTGTGAAACGCCCGTGTGACAGGACCAATATTTCAATTTGTATTGACCTTGTCGCTAAATTGAATTGTATTCTGCTCGTGTGACAGGGATGTAATGTTCGAAATCGAATCGACGGGACCGTCACGTTTTTCTTCTCTTCAAACATTGGTTCTTATGGGAGTCTGCAGGTCTCGAAGCGTCCACCGAAATTTTCTGAACCGAAAATTTACGGTGTGACAGTCGCGTCGATCCGGTTCCGATCAAATGGGCCATCGTTCCTAACCTACCGATGTTCATTGAAACGACCATTTGGACTGTTTTTAAGATGAGTGAATAATTCCCCTTGATCAGCAAATTCCAGAACTAAATAAATACGAAAATCATCGTGAAACCAACATAACATTTGTAAAATATTTGGATGTCTACAATCAAACATAATAATAATAATAATAATAATAATAATGATAATAATGATAATAATTAAAGAAAATTACTTTAAACGAGATTGAATTTCAATTTCACGTAAAACTTTACGTTGTGCATTTAATTCGTACACTTCTTTTTTCAATAATGTCTTTAAAGCAACAATAAAGCCAGTTTTCTGTTCTCTAGCCAGAAAGACACGACCAAATCTACCACGGCCAAGTTTCCGGCCTAATTCGAAATCCCCCAGAGACCATTTATAACTTGAATAGACGTTATACCATTGTTATACATATATTTTTTCTTATTGTTGTTGATAAATAAATAAATACATGGTGCCGGACTGGAATATTTTGGCTTTTTAAATTTATGTTAATAAATAATTTCAAAAAAGACTCTGGGACAATTTCTACATATTTCCCATTTCTAGTCCGGTCCTGAATCAATAAATAAATAATCAAAACTTACTCTGGATTACCGTAACATTCATGCATCATCATGTTTTTCATCAATTCACGGGTTTGTTGTTCGTACTCAACAGGTATTTTAGCTTGTTGGACATGTTCGTTAATTATTTTTTCAATGGTTTTAAGCGATTTGGCATTTTCTTCACTTATGTTAGATTTTCTTTCAGTTTTCTTGTTTTTTTTTTTAATTCTATATAATAAGAAAGAATCACAAAAATTTTAACAAAACTGTAGGAAATTCTCTAGATTTCTAATAAAACCACTTTTTTTCGGTTTTCTGATAAAATTAAGCTATCTAGTGAAGATTAAGGAACGACGCAAATTTGATCGGACGGGACCGTCATGTCTCTGTTAAAAACGTTGGTCATTATATTAGGAAACTGTAGTCAGAATTTTTGTCGAAAGGCTAACGGCTCCTGAGCTTTTTTAGTACAATTTATTGCCACAGAGATGTCCGGACAGTCTTTAAGTTGTTCAACAAATGCTTACTTTATTTATGATCAAAAAATTTCGTAAGACGATCAGTTTTGATTGTACTACGTTCAAATCTATTATTACAAATCATAATTTTTAATCGTTTAGATTGAAGTTTAGTGCCAGCCGTCCGATGGAAAGTTCACAGTCATACTTTGTATCTTTGATATGCTGATCTTGGCGGTGAGACATTGCGCGCTCCATTATGAACACAACCTTAATAAATTCCAACTAATGTAGCGCAATTTCTTTGTAATATAGCTTGATGTTAACTGTTTATTGAAGACTTTGTGGTCTATCTCGAATTTTAGAAATAACTTCTATTTGTTTGGGGGAAATTGCGGAAAAATACAAAAAGTCAACAATGCAGCAATATTTATTGTGTAACTAATTTTTGCAATAATAACTTTTCAAATAACAAACGTGATAGGTGCAAATACAGCAAATATAGTAGTTTTTCTTCAAATTCATTTTCCAGTTGACTTCCCTAAATTATGCAGAGCTGTAAAATATGCCAAAGCTGATCGAAGAATCTACAATAAACAACAACCAAACAATAAAATAATCTTATCGTTATTTAAAAAACATTACCCCAGTAAATGTAGTAATATTGACTGGTATTACACCACAAATAAATAATATCAATGGTTTCTTTAGAGCTACCATGAAGAATAGGAAATCCTTTTTGAATTGTTGTGAACAATTAGTCCAATTTGTTTTAAATAAGCCGTAATATAATTTTTCACTCTATCGACAAACAAAATAACAAAAAAGATTTAATACCTTGTTTAGAAACTGTAAGGGAGAAAATACTTTAACATAAACTTCATTACCAAACCAACAATATAGAAGGATTTGAACAAAAACAACAGCAACATAGACAAGTAAACGTGAAAATTGTGGATCATTTGGTGGTGTCTATAAAATAAATTGTTTTATTAATATATATAATTAGAGAAATAAACCAATCAAAACAAACCAATGATAGAACAAATGTTGCCATACAAATAGCTGAAACTGAACATACAAATTGTAATAATGTGATTATATTAAAAGTATCTAATAATTGTTGAGAATATTTCAATATTAAACGATAATGCTCCACACAGTCTAATAATTTCTCTTTTAAATATTGATAATCATTTACCAAATGTTGATTATTTTTGTTAATTAAATGGACCAAATCATCATATAGAATATCACATTGTGCCCCAATTTGTATCATATTGATAGCGAAAAATGTATCCAAAACAACACAATTTAATGCCAGTAACGATGCACTAGTAGCTTGTATAAAATAAACACATTCAAAATAGAATGGACGTTGATAATCAAATGGTAATATTAATGGGAATGGTAAACGTTTCTCTTTATAATGAAATAATGGTGTTAACATTAATAATATAACATAACTGACAGTAGCTGTAAAATATAGAAAAAACACCTGTTTTGATAATTTGATACCATTCTTTAAGATTTGTCGTTGTTTTGCGGTCTTCGGTTGAAACAGTTTCTCATCTAAACAATTTACCATTGTTTGTATTTCATGGAATTTGTAACGAAATACAAAATTTTTCAACATTGCTGATAAAATATTTGGTAAAACTGATAAAATATCAGTAATTTCAACACCTTTGTTTATATTTAGTATAACATATCCAGTTTCTGTTATATTTAAAAGTATAACTGATATTGTAAATAAGAATAGATAGAACCGATAAAATTTCTTATTTGAATATTCCCATAAACCACAGATTTTCAATAAATTTATACAATATTTTAAACTATCTTTTAAATTAATTTCCATTTTTATTATAATTTTAGTCGTCGTAGAAAATTTGAAACGAACAATTGACAAAATAAATGATTCCAGACAATGTTTCCCACTTTTATATACTAAGTTCTGCAGGGCCGGCTCAAGTTGTGCGACCGCTCAGGGCGCTGTAATATTTGGGGCGCAAAATTTTCAGAATAAGCTGGTTTTTCCATTTATTAAAATTGAAATAAATCTCTCAAATTTTTGAGCATTTTCCCGCCAATTACATCAAATTAAAGAGAAAGTCCTCCACTTTATCTCAGTAAAAATTACATTTCGTTAACTTGATTATTACTCTCGTTATTAACGAAAAACTAAAATCAGAATGGTGGATGCGCCGGGTAAATTTATTGCAACTGAAATAAATCTCTCCAATTTCAGAGGGTTTCCCACCGATTACACTAAATTAAAGAGTACAAGTACGAGTACAAGGTACGATCGAGTTGTGAGACCGCTCAGAACGCTGTAATATTAGGGGCGCAAAATTTTTTACAATAACCTGGTTTTTCCATTGTTCGTTTCCAGTACTCGGAATTGCTTTCGTTTTTTGGCGGGAGGGGGCAAAAGTAAATTCTGAACAGGGCAAAAGTAAATTCTGAACAAGGCAAAAGAGTAGTTTTTGAACAGAGCGCAAGAGTGAATTATGAACAGGGCGCCGAAAGGTCTTGAGCCGGCACTGAAGTTCTGGTTAATTAATAAATCATCAATTTCAGACAATGAATACCAAAAACGACTCTTTTAAACTTACAATTAATGTAAAATTGGGTAGATTATTAGTTGTTGTTGTTTATTTTAAGTATGGATAATTGCTTCATCTATTTATTTATTCACCTGTACGGATAGAAAATTGAAAACGATTATTTTCAAATAAGTAGTTACCTGAAAAATGAAATCGATTGATAATACCAATTTGTTATTATTATTATTATTATCCTATTTTATACACAGCTCCAATACTTGTGCTCCCTGCCTCAAAAAACCTCACCAATGTGCTGGTGTTATAAACATCTTCGAATTATGTGGACAGATCCCGTTAAAGCTATCTTCTGCATCTCCACCAAATTGTTACGTTTACTCGGTCCTCTGCGTATGTTGTTCTCAACCTCCCGGTGTATTATATCTGTGGTTCCAATTATTATTGGTAGAATCTCTCAGCTTTTACGTGCCGGATCCTCTGTACCTCGATCTGAAGATCCTTATATTTCGATCTCTTTTCGACATCCTTCTGTATAACATTATTATCATCATCTATTAAGTAACACTTTTTATCTATTTTATCCTTGATCACTATGTCTGGCTTATTGTTAGGGATGCACATAAGCACAGACCTTGTTGTGCCTAGTATGTAGATATTCGCTTCTGGCTAATACTTGAGTTGGGCTGCCACTAACAGAGCTTCTGTCTCTCCCTTTAGGGTGCACTTGCTCAGTCATAGAAAGGTGTTCCTGTGGCTTCCCTTTCCATATCTTCTCCATGTCCTTCTGCAGTAATGCTTCGACACGTACCTTGAGCTGTTTGATGTTTCCACTTAGGTACCTCTGCACACCTTTCAATACCGTCGCTTAGACTGTCGCCCACTTGACCTGCTTCCTCTGTCAATCTTCGAGCCCTCCTTATGAGTGAGCCTTGTGCACCCCTTATCATAATATGCTGTACTTCAAGTAACAATAATGACCGGAATTTCTTAATTAATTTATTTGCACAGATCGAACATTGGGAATAATTAATTCTTTTTAATGCTGATATGAGGAAAGCTCAATAATCCGGATCAATATGGAACCGTTTCGCTACTACTGGTAGGATAGTGTACCATATAAGTCATTGCATATCAAGACAGGATGTTATAGGAACAAACGTAACAACTGGACTATCAAACGTGACAACGTGTTCGTCCTAATATACAGGATGTCCCACTCTAATGTACATCTACCTTGTCGGGCTCGTAATAGAAATATCTAAAAGATGCAGTCTTAAATCCGAGACTGTGATATTATCAGTGCAAAGTCTGATGACCGTGCGCAGCAGAACCAAAGAGTGTCCACATGTGGTCTATTATGCATTGCAATAACGTTGGCATTTCTCGCGCTAGCTTCGTGGCGGGAGGATCTATTCAATGACTACATAACGGCCAGTTGTTCACTCGAAATAACGTGCTTACGGTGACTAGTATAATACCACTTCTCGGCCGATATTTTCTCTTTGTGACTCCGCCTTCGCGCAGCAGGCGGTCATAAGACTTTGCACTGATAATAGATATTTTGCTAGGACGTCCTATATATGTAGTTTTTACAGTGTCATCTCTAGATAGAAGTGTATTTGGAAAACTATGGAATACCTTAACGTAAATTTCATTCCCAAACCAACAGTATAAAAGGATTTGAACAAAAATAGCAATAACATAGAGGAACAATCGTGAAAATTGTGGATCATCTGGTTGTGTCTATAAAACAAATTGTTTTATACTAATAATTAATATTTAAAGAAGTAAACAATCAAACAAACCAATGATAGAACAAATGTTGCCATACAAATAGCTGATACAGAACACACAAATTGTGATAACGTCATTATATTATAAGTTTTCAATAATTGTTGAGAATATTTTAATATCAATCGATGATGTTCAACACAATTTACTAATCTTCCTTTTAAATACTGATAATCATTTATCAAATGTTGATTATTATTATTAATTAAATTGATAATTTCATCATAGAGGACATCACATTGTGCCCCAATTTGTATCATATTGATAGCAAAAAATGTGTCCATAACAATATTATGACAGGCAGTCATCGTAACACTAAATACTTGTAGAAAATAGACACATTCAAAATAATATGGACGTTGATAATTAAATGGTAATATTAATGGGTATGGTAAACGTTTCTCGTTTTTATCAAATAATGGTGTTATCATTAATAAAGATAAATAACTGAGTGTTAAAGAAATCAGTAATAATAGCATCTGTTTCGATAATTTTATACCATTTTCTAAGATTTTTCGTTGTTTTTGATTGTTCGGTTTAAATCTCTTTTCGTCTAAATAATTAAACATTATTTGGATTTCATGGAATTTATAATGAAACACAAAATATTTCACAGATGCAGCCAATGTATTCGGTAGTACTGCAAAAATATCATTTATTTCAATACCATTTTTGATATTCAGCACAACATATACAGTTTCCACGATATTCAAAAGTACCACTGATATTGCTATTAATAATTTATAATACTTGTAAAATGTCTTATTCGGATATTGCCATAAACCACAAATTTTAAATAATTTCACACTATATTCTATACTCCCTCTTAAATTAATTTCCATTATTTATCTTCTGTATTCTTTAAACTTATTTGTTTAGAAGAAAAGAACGTTCTGAACTGATCGACATGTTAATAGAAACTGTAAAACGTAGAAAAATATTGGCCACTATTTCATTTGTATTCACCCATTTATACCCCTCTTCAACCCTCGCCACATCTGTTTATTAAATAATAAAACAACTTATGTCCTTTCTTTAATTTACATAGAAAAATTTTATTGAACGAATCGATGGCTCATTTTAAAAGGGGTTGCAAATGTATATAAATACTTCAATAACCATTTGACTGTTCAAACTGTTCCGTTTGGAATGTCTTATCCAATTAAACTGTATACTCGCACGTAGAACCTTAATAAAGGCTTCATGTCTATCTTGAAGACGATTTTCCTACATCCATTTTGGAACAAACTTGGCAGTTGTGAAGTAGAGACTTCCAGAAGTATAATCTGCACGTCGTTTCATCTAAATTAGTTTAATAGAAGCCGACATATGGGAATTGGAAAGTTTAGCCCATATGATAAGGCCATATTTCGATATAATTGTAAGCCTAACCAGTCACCCAAAGATATCTTCCAGGTAGATCTGCAGATAGATCACTCGGATTGCAGATCGGCAGATCGCGTTTCGTCACACACACGCAGCGACGATCTCCCGATGAGTGAAGGTCATGGAATCTTTGTGTGTGTGTGTGTGGCGACGAATCTGTGAGATACATCTGCCGACCTGATTGTTCAATGAGTTTGATGCTGGATGTATAGATATGTACCAATTTATTCATAAGTTCCATTTGCGGTAGAACTCTGTGATTTTTCATACGAGAGCAACAGGACTGCTAAAAATAGTGTAATCGTTTTTTCGATAACAGAAACATCTCCTGGTACCCTTCGACACGATCTGCGTGTGTGTGTGTGTGTCTGTGTGTCTGTGTGTGTGGTGAATCGTAGATCCAATCGACGATCTAGACTTGTGATATGAATTGACAGTTGCTTGACAAGAATGCGGCCTGCCTATACCCCTTTCAGTCTAAGTTAATCTGAATCAATGAGAATCAGTCAGTCAACCGGAATTTGTTGACTGGTCAAGAGTCGCACAAGTCAGCATGCATAAGAAACAATGAAAGCGCCCATGTATTCGTTCATTCACTGCCACAATCGAAATTATTGGTTTTCGTTTACTTTAATTATACAGTTAATTGCTGGAACGTATTTATTCATTTACATATTTGTACCGATAGGAGAATGGAAATAAATATTTTAAAAGTAAATCGATTGATAGAACATAATTGTTTTGTTTAAAAACAAAACGGTGATGTATGTATATAGTCCAACTATTTTGACTTGATCCCTTTGACTGAATCAACAGAATAATTATGACAATAGACAAAGATGACCATTTGTGAAAGGAGACCTGGACAGAAGACCGAAAGACATACTATTAGTTGATAGTTAGTTAGTTCAACAAGAAAAAGAAGTACCATTACCGGTCGATAATCCGTGGAATTCTGAAGAACGTCTTCGTCTCCGTCTCCGTTTTCGCTATCCTGACAATGACTTTTTTGACAATTCTTTTGAGCAGCTCTTCACCTTCGTCTTCTTCTTCGTTTTCTCCCCACCCATCCACAGTTGACAAACTCAGCTAATAGTAGATAAGCATAGGAGATAGAGATAGAAATAAGCATAGATATATGCGGTTAAAGCGGTTAAAGCGTGGCTAAATATCCCTCTTAGAGTCTTGTGAGCGGAGCCAGCACGTCCGTAAAGACGTCCATTAGAATCTTTAAGTTCGTACGGACGTCCACCATCGAAACAGTCATCAAGCAAAGATTACACTGGAGATGACGAAAACGGAGACGGAGACGGAGACGTTCTTTGGAATTCCGCGGAATAATCATCAATGACGACAGTTTTGACTGTCAAACTATATTTTGGGGGTAAGTCGTTATAGACGATCTTCTCCCCATTCCCAATAGTAGACGATGGTATGAAATCGTGTAAAATACACGTACAGAGAGAAAAATTGCTTTCTCTATCGCTTTGAAGATTTTATGGTGCCAGCCCAAATCGAAGTTAGGCTAAGGGCTCCTGGGCTTTTTTAGTACAATTTATTGCTACAGAGATGTCCGGAAAGTCTTGAAGTTGTTCACCCAATGCTTACTTTATTTATGATCAATAAATTTCGTGAGTACTTCTATTACGTTGTTGGTTAAGTGGAGGTACTACTTTTGAAATTATAATTTATAGTCGTTTATATTTGGAGTTTAGTGCCAGCCATCCGATGGAAAGCTCACAGTCATATGTACTTTGTATCGTCGATATGCTGATCTCGGCGGTGAGACGTTGCGCGCTCCACTATGAACACAACCTTAGAAATAACTTCTATTTGTTTGGGGCGAAATTGAGAGAACAGTAAGTTACAAAAAGTCAACAATGCAACAATATTTATTGTGTAACTAATTTTTGCAATAATAACATTTCAAATAACAAACGTGATGGGTGCCAATACAGTAAATATTGCACTTTTTCTACAAAATTTATTTTCCAGTTGACTTCCCTAAATTTTGTAGAGCTGTAAAATATGCCAAAGCTGATCGAAGAATCTACAATAAACAATCACAAAACAATAAAATACACTGATCATAATTTAAAAACATTACCCCAGTAAATGTAGTGATATTATCTGGTATTACACCCCAAATAAATAATATCAATGGTTTCTTTAGAGCTACCATGAAAAATAAGCAATCCTTTTTGAATTCTTGTGGACAATCAATCCAATCAGTTTTAAATAAACCGTAATACAATTTTTCACTCTATCGATTAGGGAAACAAAATTTTAAATAAATTATTTGGAAATTTTAAGCAGAAATGGAGTACCTTAACGTAAATTTCATTACCAAACCAACAATATAAGAGTGTTTGAACAAACATAATAATAAGATAGAGTAACATACGTAAAAATTGTGGATCGTCTGGTGGTGTCTACAAACACAAATGTTTTTAATAACAATTAAAGAAATAAATGATTCAACAGACCAATGATAGAACAAAGGTTGTCATACAAATACCTGATACAGAACATATAAATTGTAATAATGTGATTATATTGAAAGTATCTAATAATTGTTGAGAATATTTCAATATTAAACGATGATGTTCAATGCAGATTAATAATCTTTTTTGCAAATATTGATCATCATTTACCAAATGTTGGTTATTTTTATTAATTAAATGGACTAGATCATCATATAGAATATCGCATTGTGCCCCAATCTGTATCATATTGATAGCGAAAAATGTGTCCAAAACAACGCAAGTTAATGCAAGAGAGGATGCACTAGATGTGACGGATGTGCATGTTGGGTTGCATACAGATATAGTCAACCGGCATGTATGTACTGTACAGTTGCATATAGAGAGATAGACGTTGTTGGTGTGCTTGGCACCTTGTATTA